>JBAWJQ010006322.1:0-172674 GCA_037783105.1 Bactrocera zonata
ATATACATATATAAAATAGTGCTTAATTAAATTATTACTTCCCTTTGTTTACCCTCGTAGAGATAAATATCGCTTGATTATGGGTATACTAGGCAAAATTCTATATGTTACGCCCATAAACTATAGGCTAGGTACATATTAAAATGAAGCACAAAACTTAGTAAACAAATATGATTCATGATATGAAGACCCATTGAAATGAGTAGGCCTTAAGACGAAATAATAAGCGGATATCTTCTTAAATATCCTTTGAAAGAAGCTTTGAAGCTTTAAACAAGGCTGAAGTCATCTTAAAGGTCCCTTTAAATAAACTTTGAAGCTTTATCGTTATTAAAACTATGTGGAAAGTTTCTTAAAGGTCTTTTGAAACAAGCTTTGAAGCTTTATCGATATGAAAACTAAGCTGAAGGCGTCTTAAAGGTCCTTTGAAATAAGCTTTAAAGCTTTATCGAGATGGAAACTGGGCTGAATGCTTATCGATATGAAAACTAGACTGAAGGCTTCTTAAAGGTCCTTTGAAATAAGCTTTGAAGCTTTATCGAGATGAAAACTGGACTGAAGTTTGCAAATACCAACTTTAGTAAATATAAGTTTTGCAAAATGGTAGCAGAAGCTATTGATTGATTACCGAGTAACTGTTAAATTGTGGTACTTTAGTGATCGATTTTCAATGAAACAATGCATGATGTGTTAGTGCCGAGAGTTTACATCAAATTTCCAGGATTCAAGAGTAATTATCAATAATCAATATCCAACTGACAAGACATAAAGTTTTTTGCGATAAAAAATATAAAAATTAGACCTAAACAAAAGAAAAAGACACTCACAGATTGTAAGATCAGTTACTCATTAAGAGGTTACTATCAATAAGTTTAATAGTTTAAAAAGCGATATGGTAGAGTTTTGCTTTAGGGAGGGTTGTTGCTTAACTAAAAATAATAATAAAAATAAAACAAAAGTAATAAAAATATCAACTTGGAAACAAATAATTTTGAACGCCACTTCACTTCACGAGCAAAATATATGAAAATAAGTGTCGAAAAATGTCACTAGAATAAGCAAAATAAAATATTTTCACAAGAACTCAAGCGAATAGATCACCGAAACAGTTTAACAAAAAAAGAAGGAAAACAAAAAGAGCAGAAGATGTGTTGGTACGGAAAAAAGTGCATTGTTTATATTTCTTTCAGACAAAATAAATACATAAATACATATTTTCAGCGAGTTTTTCTATAATGAGTATAATTTTTGACTGTTCTCTTTCAGCGGCTGCAGATACAATGTATTTTGTGCCACCGTCTGCATTGTAATCATCGCCTTAATAATATTCTTATCAATTTGTTTTGCTGCTTTTGTTTTTCACAAAAGCCCCGATGCCGATGAAGAAAACTCGGTTATGCAAGAAATAATGAGCTTTATTTTGAGACCTTTCTCTGGTTGATGGCACTAACGTACGGTTATATGTGAATGTTATCTTTAAGTTAGAATAATTACAGTTAACAAATTTGCCTTGTATTTTAATTAATATAAGAATAGAAATATAAAGATTTGAAGATTTCAGTGTTGATGATATTGCTTAGTGGTTTCTCATTATTAAAACGATATTGGAAAGTTATTTCATGAAAATTTTGCCGACGAGGTGATGGGCATAGGTTTAATAGCATCAAATAGGCATTTTGTTAACCGACTGAGAATTAAATACTTTTGTACTAAGATGAGTGAATTAATCAACACAGCATTTGAGCGCCTAAGTTTATGTTAAAAATTTTTTTTTGACAATTTCGCAAGGCAAAAACTAATTTAACTACGAGTAATTTATGGAAGTGAAATTTTCTAAGCTACTTTCTTGGTCTCCATTATTCCAAGTTCTGATATGCTGTTTGATGGCTCATTTAAGGGTTAATTTGTAATAATGAAAGATATATTGTAAATTTCGAAAATGTAATGTTTCGAGACTTGTGTGTCTCTTTTTTTCATAAAGTCAGTTCATGAAGTTCACAGGCAAAACTGAAAAGCTAACGAAATATTCTTCTATCGTGTAATAGATATATAAGAGATAGTAATTACCACTGTTAGTCGCTGATTACTAAAATATATTGAGATTAGAATAGTAAAAATCCGTTTTAACAAGGAACAATTAAAATGTGTGGTGTGTTGTGCGATTGTCTCAAGGGTTCAGGAAAAGTTGTGTGCTGGTAAGTCAATATTATGAAAAGGATGCGTGGGGAGTATACTTTATTAGCTTTACAATCGGACCTTACGATAGACTTATTCTTCGTCTGTTTTCAAAGTTTTAAAGTTCAATGTTAAAGAGATTTTGTTTCAAAATTAACGATCTCAGGATCTTCTAACAAAACTTTCCTTTGCTTCTGTCGCATAATACCATAATTATTAAAAGTAGTACGAGAAATATTAAAATTTCTGACCTCACCAGAACCACAACGTTCTTAAAGAAGAACATACATATGTATATATACTATATATACTTCAGAAAAAAGATTCTCGATGGCAAAAAGCGTGCTATACCGGATACTCACTGTTTGAATTGTTTGGTTCTTCGCTGAATTGTACACCTCAATATCTGGTGATCGTTTTTCATACGCCTTTCTAACCATTTGATTTGAGTTTTCGATAAAACGGTTTTCAAAAACGTTTATAAATGCAAATAAAATATCATACTATTTTCTAAATATTTATTTCTATATCTTTTTGGTATCTGTACTTCTTCCAGCTGCTGCCAATGTGCCTTTACTATCTGCCTCGGCATACTTTGTTCGGTGCTCATACTGTTCCTCATAATTGGTCTTATCGTATACTTTACAGTATTTCACCATAAAGGGGGGGACTCCGATAAGAAAATGATAGAGGATATGGTGACTGCCGCCCCATTAACTTTTAAAGGACTCTTCCAGCAATACTATTAAAAGGATTTAAGTGATTTGTGTTATAGACTGTGTTAGCTTTTTTTCAATTATTGTTACTAAAAATTATTGTTTATGTTTACATAGTTCCATTATATTAATTAATTATTGTTTTATAGCATTATTTTAATGAAGATTATGTAAATTAAAATGTTTTCGTGAAATTTAAGTAAATTGTTTGAATCTTTGGTAATACCTCATGCAAATCTTGAGTCTTCGATATCTTGATCTCGCGATATATGTATATTAAGTGGCCTGAAAGAAAAAAAAAACTAATGTGGCAGTTAGTTTTTATTCGAGCCTTTATCGCATCATTTTTAGGTTAGTTTTTATTCAAATTTGAACTAAGCGGCGTCTCTGTTGTGTGAGAGGTTTTCACTTCAAAAAAGTCAATATTGTTATATTTTCAATCAACGGTATCGCTTTTCTTGGTGGATTTAAAAGTATGCAGAATCTGGTGAGTTGATTAGAAAAATCAATATAATTTTCATACAGCTTCGCTAAGATCTAATAGATCACACTGAAAAGCTTGCAATTTTTATGAAAAAAGAGCTAAGAGACTGATAAATCTCTTCATAGGATCACTTTTTCGTTCGAGCCACTCTTTATTTTCCAGAACATAGTCACAGTTACTCAATTTTCTTAAATCAATGCCTAAGTTAGATCCATCGATTTTGGATCAACTCTTCGTCTTAACCTATTCTTTAACCTAAACATTAACGACAGACAAATTGAGTGCAAAGTCAGAACACAGTGTTGGTTCAAAATCATAATATATATTAAACTCGCTCAACAAATATGTATAAATAAAATTGTACAATTTTTTCGAAAGCCATTTTTTAATTAACTGGGAGCTTTGCAACAATATTCAAAAATATGTAAAATGAAATATTGAATATTTCTTTTTGCTTTTTGAGAAACATTGTCTATATTAATAAAAAAAAATCGAATAGTGACAAAGAAATATAGTTACGAAGGAAATAAACCAAGCACGGGATGTGCAAGTAAGAAAACCTAAAACCCACTCGGGCTCTAAAAATTTAGATACTGTATTCTTGTATAAGTTCGCTAAAGGATATTTGCGGCTGATTCATTATACGCGCTATGAAGACAGATTTCTATTTGCTATATAAAAAATATCCCGTCTCTTTAACTAATTGAACCTTTCCAGATTTTGCATGTGGTTGGTTTGTACTTTTGTCGTCTTGTTAATGCTGTTCGTGGCCCTTCAATTTGTTGGCGTTGTGGAACATAAAGAGAACGAGAACGTTCTGGTAGAATTCTTTCATTATATAACGAGCGCTATGAAAGCTAGTTTATAATTTGTTAACTTCAATAGTTATGTTAAGAATTACTGAATTTCTATCTTTATATTTATGTATAGTATTTGAAAATGTATGTACACTTGATAAATAAATATTAAGTGCATGATTAAAAGGGACTAACATTTGTGCTCGAAGGTTCACGAATATAATTGTTAAAGATATATTTCTCTGGTTAAACTACCGACCTGAATGGTAAAAGAAATGTTAGAAAACCGGAAGATTCTGAGGAAGAGATGGTGTATGTTTCTCCGTTTTTCGTTGGAATAGTAGAAGTAGTCCGTAAATTCAAGAAAATTATGAGAATACAATATTTAGATGTTAAGAGTTTTTCATCACAACAGATAACAAGTTTTTCTTAAGATACATTATATGAAACTTTATTTAAAATATATATTTTTTTTTTGCATTTTGATGCCTTATTACTATATTACATAATATTTTGATTTCTATTATTTTAGTCATATGAGCACTAATCCGCTAAAATATTTCTCTCTTTTCCATTATATTCCTCCGCATTTTTCGCAACCCTGATTGTATTCCTTCTGCTCGTAGAAACGACGTAGACGCTCCGAACACTCGAACATGGCCTCTGCCATAGCTGATAGATCTGAGCTGTAGTCTCGAGCTTTACTGTCATCATCGCTGCTATAACTTTTTCGCCTGCTCAACTCGTACTCTGCACGCCGTACATTCTTACGCTTGAAGGCCTCAAAGCGATTGGTCTTCTCCTTGAGAGTCACACCTTGACAATTATCGCAATCGATGGTATTCAAAAGTTGCTTGAAGCGCGCAGACCGCGCGGCCATAAGATCAGTGGTTACATTGAATCTGTAATCGCAATTTTGCATTGCGAGCATATCCTGCGTCTGATATGGATTATAGTTGCTCATATAAACTCCATTGCTGTGGGGTAATTGACGCTGCTGATAGTTCGCATGGTCTTCTGCACCCATTGGTTGTTTGTTATATTGTTTGCCGTCAAAGTTATCCGTTTCTGCCATATTTGGCGGTTCCCCACAGCCGCGTGGACAAATTAACTTATAATGCAGATTTTCCTTTAACACGTCGTCCTTAGTGATATCAGCATATAGATTGCCACCACATAGCGTACAAATGTGTGTGATGTCCTTGCTGTCCATTAAAGCATGATATGGTATACAGTGCTCTTCCGTGTCATAATTTTTGGACTTTTTGTTTGCCGTGGAAACTTCAACCTTATTTCGATTTTTATTTTTGGATTTTAGCCTCATATCGTTAAATTGTGCGTTGAGTTCGTGGATAATGCTTTCAGCCATTTTATAATACGAGTATTTTTTACCGTTAAGGGAAGAAGTTGGATGTTTATTTGTCGTAAGCAAATGTATTACTAAAGATTTATGTTGAGGCGTATCCTTATATATAGTAAAACGCCTGGACATTTCAAAGGCTGAAAAATGGTGAAAATTCCTGAGAAAAGCTAGAGCAGGTAAAAACTGCGAGGCAGATAGAAAGATATAAAGAAATGTAATGGTAGTCGACGGAAGTTCTGGAAAGCTGCAGTTCTAAGAAAGGATCTATTATTACGTTGTATTGAACGCACTGAGAAACAATGGAATCTTTAGAAAATATAATTTAACAAATTGAAAAATCGTTTTTTCCTTTTAAAAATTGTATAGAAAAGTCTCCGTTATCTTTATAAGCCAACCTTAAGGGGTTATGCGAATTAAGATTTTTTCAAAAATTGTTCGTTAAAAGTTCTATAATTTTCTTAAAATTTCAAGGCAATCGCCATTAAAGTGTAGGAAACCTTTGTGTAGATCGGCTAGACCGGTCGGCTACTTCACTTTCAACATTTCTTTGTTCAACAGAGTGTAGGATATTGCATAACAACAAAGAAAACTATTGACAGCATTACGGTTCAAACGAAATTGATCCATATTTTGCAACCTTGAGCATGTAAATAATTATTTGTATGAAAGGAAGAAAAGGATCTTTTAAAAAACTGGAACGTTAACCGTTTTTGTTCATACAAGCTTGTAATTAAACTCATTCTTTTCAACCTAACTTCATTGTGCTACGGTTACGCCCAACTAAAAAAAGGGTACAAAAACTTCTTTTCTTGGATATTCTTAAAAATCAGCATACTAAAGGTAAAACGTTCTAGTCCTTAGTTTTAGTATAAAAGAAGGTGAAAATAACGTTTTAACATCAGTCGGTCTTCGTGCTCTCACTTAAGATTCACTACGAACATCATCGTTCCGCAATTATTTATTAAATCTAAGCACAAATACAAGCAAATTTATTTAACAATGGAGAATAATTCCTTCAAATTCAACGCTTCCGCAAACGAACTGCGTATGCCAGCCTTTATGAACCACGAAAATGCAAACGATGATCCTGTGTCATTATTCGAAGAAACAGAAACTTTGGTGCAGACAGTGTCGCGGTTGCGAATGAGATTGCGCTATTTGCATTTGGTTGAATGCGAACATTTCCGCCAAATTGAAGCTGGAGTGCCCCACTTAGAGAGAATGTCACTGCCGCCAGGAGGAGCGAGAATCGGCTGTCGAGCTCGACATTCTTTGAACTTTTAACCAACAAAACAATGCAGGCACGACCCCGGCAAGAGAATAATTAAAGTAATGCAAGTTTATAGCACTTCTAGCAGTGTTAAGGCAGGAATTAAAAATATAATGTTTTAATTATAAATAAAATATATGCACTTTGTAAAAAAAATAGATTTTTTTTATTTTCGATATTCATATTATCAGTAATAAAAATAGAAAATGAGCTAAAAAAACGTAAAAAAAATGTTTTATAATATGTAACACACTGTCCTCTCGTTGAAAAATACTCATCCTGTAGTCAGGGCTGTAATAAATCAAGAGTTTTGATCTCTAAATCAAACCACACGCTGGTTACCCCGTCGAAGTAGTGTATTAGTATACCTGGTGAATGACATTCCATTTTTTTTAACTTGCGGCAGCTTAAAGCTTTGAATCCGGTATTTTTTAATGTCACAGCAAAACTTTATTTTATGGGTTTCTAGACCAATAACTTGAGTTTTCAGAAAGTTGACAGTAGTCTAGTTAAGATCAATACTCCAGTAAAGCTATTTTTTATTTATAATGATTTCTCTGCCCAGTCGTTTGATATAATTATATTTGGTCCCAAATCCCAAGAAATCTCCATAGTTCATATCGTTGCGATTAGTCAACGTAAAGTCGCTTTTATTCGATTAGATCTGTGCATTATGCCTCCTTGTTTCCCACAGCACAGCTTTAAATAGTTTTATAAAACTTTTAAAATGACTTTTGGACAGGGAAAAACATCTCTTTAATGAAATATAAAATAAAGAAAGTGAAAAAAAAAATTAATTTATAAAACAATGCAGCAGTAGATCATACCCCAATGATCACATAATTCCAACGACAAAATTTTGGAATTTCAAATTCTTGCTATGTACAAAAAAATTAAAATTTGAAAATGCAACGCTGAGACTTGGCTACTATTTCTATGCAATTCTAGAAAACTCGCAGATTAATGTCCTGCCGTTCTAGCTAATAAAATCAGGTAGTTCATTATTTTTTACAGCCTTCCAAGATCCGTGCGAGTAATTTGTTTGCCCACTGGTGTGCACCTTTTTAAGGTACGTACCGTACAAAAGGACAATGTTGCTACCTGTGCTGCAGCACGTTGTCAAAAAAAGAGTTTAAATGCCGGACACTGTCAAAGAAGGTCAGTTTGTATTCAGCTTTCAACGATTACACTTCAGCGACAACAATTCACATAAACAATTGCCGAGATCTTGATTTTATTTTGAGGTTATTCTATTAAAACAATCCTCGATATTACACAACTAAAATGGCAGCGAATAATGCGGTTTTGAACAACGAGATCTCTGATGATAGTGTAAGCATACACAGTTCCATTAGTGAAAAGAGTCTACGCAACAACGTAAAAACGGAGCATGAGCAGCAGTTAGAGGTGCATACTGATGTTCCAAAACTATTGCAGACAATTAAAGAATTGCGAAACAGGTTGAGATACTTGCAATTTGTTGAATGCGTGCTCTTTCATAAGATCGAAAGCAGAAGTTCTACAATTCCTCTGGAGCCGGCGGAGACACTAGCAGGAAGTGAGCGGCTAAGCGATAGACCCAAGAAAAAGAAAAGTCGCGCTAGAAGTTCATTGCTTAATAAGTTAATTATGTAGAAACTTAACTAAACTATTTTTTTTTTTTTTAATTACCCAACTAAAATATTTTTGAACAAACTCTTGAGTGAATTATAACTTTTCTTCAAAAAATAGTAATAATAATAATAAGTAAATAAAAACTAATAATGACAATAAGAAATTATGAAAATATAGTATTTGGATTATTTGAAATTTTGATGTTTCGATTTGATCTTCCTTAGTTTAGTAGGAATAAAATCACATTGTGAGAATATAGCTCAGACAATATATAAAACTTTATTATTATGATATATTTGTTATATAAAAAATGTATATTGAAAAATAAATGTTTTTTTTTTTTGAATAAAATGTGTTAAACAAATGCAAAAATTACGATTTTTTTGATTTCTTAATTTTTTTTATAGGGGTATTTTTGAAACTTTTTTCGTATTTTAGAATAGCAATTTATGCTTCAGGAGTATATTGATGTTTTATAAGTTTTTTAGAAGCAAATTTTAAACAATTTCAGAAGCTTCATTCTCATAATACCACAAAACCAAGTGTAATTGTTGTAATATTATACATTTTATATCCAAAAAATATTTAACTTACCATATTTATATAACTACAGCGATGTGGTGCAAAATTGTTCTGGGTTTAGAGTAAGAAGATAGTGGCCTCAGAAAGTTCAGATGCACCAATACATACACAAAAAATTATTGCCAATAAACTTCACTTCATTTTATAAATTTTCACTTCCTCATTGCGAACATTTTTACATTAATATTTATAAAAAAAAGTATATTGAAAATATTTACTATTTTTTAGCAAATATTTAGCACTGCACTTTTTATGTAGCTCTAATATATGTAAATATGTTTAAACATATACATACATACATATATGATACATACACATAAAATATTCATCAACTGCGTACACTTCGGCGAAACCCGACTATTACCCACAGGCACGAGTGCACACCAATCGGCGTGTACGACTATACTTTTAACTTTGTACTTAAGTTTCTATACCGTTTATTTTTCATTATTTAATTAATTTGCACTCTTTGACTAGTTTAATATTTCTTTTTTTTATTTGGTTCAAGTTTAATTTTAAAATACTTTTATTTCAACAATTCTAAAATCACCTGCAAAAGTGAGTCTGCACGCGTTCGTTACAATTTCAACTGCAGCGCAGTTCCGTTATTTTTTACTTCTCTTCTAATTCCAGTGAATTTTTTAACTCTTTAATCTCAATTCATATAATCGCATATTATTTATATTGATGTTTGTGTATACTGGAAAGCTACATTGGGTTGAATGAAGTCAGCGGATACAATAAGAGAAAGGAAACGGAAATGAACCCAACACAATTCTTGCGATCCAATTTATGAGAGAAATAAACTTGAGTATTATGAGAAATTTAAGAGAGGAGAAAAAGCGCTTCCGTTAGGTACCGCCCTTACTCATTTCTACCGCTCTTATTTTTAAGGTTTCGTCAAGCAATTGGAAGTTAAGCATGTTGAGCGAATGAATAGTATATAGGAAACGAAAATGAACTTAACACAATTTTTGCGATCCAAATTATGAGAGAAATAAACTTGAATATTATGAGAGAAGTTTAAGAGAGGAGCGCTAACGTTTTCAACCTAATCTTGCTATTTCGTCTCAATATGCAAGCGGATAGTTCTAGGGCTTCGTCAAGCAACTGGAAGTTAAGAATGTTGAGCCGATGAATAGTATATAGGAAACGGAAATGAATCCAAAATAAATAAGTAGTTTGAGTGGGGTAGCTGTAGGAGAAATTTAAGGCATTGAGTAATTTTGTTAATGTGAAGGAGAGCGCTTAAGTGAATTTGCCTCTTTCAAATAGCAAAGAATTTAGTTATATTTAGCTATATGTCTATTTAGCAGCCAACTGTCAGTTAAGCTTTGGTAAACTTAACCAAGACTGCTGCTTTCGGTAAAGAACCTTTTTTCTTAACCAGAACTTAACTGAAGGACGGCTGATAACCAGAAATTGAGAAAGCGGCCCTAAATATAACTTAATTATTTCCTATTTGAAAAAAGGGGCCCTAAGTAGGATAATAAAGAGTGAGACAGTATAAAAATATTAGAGCTGAATATGTGCAAACTTACCATTGAACTGTAATAATAGCATTTGTGTATGCTTTTATTCAAGCTTCCTTATATATAAGAGCTTATGGCCGGAACTTTCCAAATATTGATATGAATGAGCTTTCGGGTGTTCAACTTGTCTAGGTGGGTTACGTATAAAGCTTTTTCAAAGTGTTGTGCGAAGAAAAGATTTCATTTAAAACGCCCTGCAAGTAGAAAAAAATGTCATTAGTATTTTTGGCAAAATTTTTGTAGAAAAAATAAAAAAATTCTAAATATTTAAACAAATATTCACTAAGTACGAGTATTTAAAAATTAATTGAAATAAATTAAACATTGCTGTATGAAAAATTTTCGATTATCATTATTATTAAAAAAAAATATTATAATTTTTAATATATTAACTATTTTTTAATGCATTTTTTCTAACAAAACTTTTGAATTTTTTCAGAATCAGCTTTTGGGTGAAAGAATGGTATTTGGGACTGACTTGTTAAAACACGAAATATTTAGGGATTTTTTACGAAGTATTCATATTACAGCGGTTCGATTTACAGGGAGCCAGAAAACGGACAAAATCGCGTATGCGGGAAGCATTCTACAGATTATTCTGAATAAATTTGCCTAAGAGCAGCGATTTTTAAGGCAAATTTGTATAGGGAATATCAAAATTTGGCCGTCAGTCTGTGACATATCCGAATGAAATTTAGCGCTTAGGTGCATTTTGATATTCTATTGATCCTTTATAGGCATCGGCCATATCGATCAACTATATCTCCTACACAACCGATTATTCAGATTTTTTTTAGAAGAACATTTCCCACATTTGTGATTTTATAGAAAAAAATCGATTTTCTCTAAGTGATACAAAATATGTTCGAAACGTATTACCAATTTTCAAAACTAATATTTTTTGTGTTCTCCACTTTATTTAACTTATTTTATTACAACTTTTAATCATAAGAAATATCGGCTCTAGCATACTTTTATATTTGTAATTTCCGCATAGATTGCCATAAATCCGGCATTTCGCTCAGAGGTGTGGCAGTTTTTATAAACGTCTGAACGTAATCATAAAACAATTAACTCAAAATAATTTTATTATGCTTATGTGTCAAAAATAAAATGAACTGTATGTACATATGTAGATACATATTAGAACCATAATTAGGTTAGATATAATAAAATTTTAGATTATAAAAAAAACTCAGCGAATTGCAATCTTCTATTCTTGGCAAATTAAAATTTTATATTATAAAATATTTACCAAAATTTGAAGCATTAGTCGAAGAAAAGCCATTTATTATGGAATATAATCATAGAATATATCGTTAGTTCAATCATTTTCTAAATATCATTATATTTTTCGAAAAGTTAGAGGGTCTTTACAAGCCTGCAAACGATTGCTGATTTTCTTATACCTTGAACAGCGTGTATTAAGTTTGCCGCGAAGTTTGTAAGATCCCAAAGGAAACGTCAGAGAGCCTCTAAAATATATTTACTGATCATTTAGTGTGACGAGCTGAGTCGATTTAGCCGTTCTACTCTGCCTAAGAACCTACCCACATGTTGGTACTATCGATATCGGTTCATTAGTTTTCAGTTCATTGGTTTAACATAAATTGAATAGATAAATAAAACTATTTCTCCTCTCCTACACTATCCTCAAGGCTGATATATTCGCTTACTTCCTTCCCGATCTAATATAATTATTCTATTAGCAACCATTTCTCACAAATCTGGTTCAAGCACATAGACATTGTATTCAAATATTCAACTCGGGTGAAAGAGGCGTCCCCAGCTGTTATTAACACATTTAAATAAATCGAATATTTTATTTCCACATATTAATTATTATTTGAATAGTATTGATTACAGTTTTTCATCGAAACCACTTGATAGCGTAGAAAACATCTGTTTGGATTTAATTCCAGAACAAATAGTTTTGTTATAGTAAATGAAGACAATGCGGTAATTAAAATATTTCAATACTAAGAATTTCATATGTTTTCAATAAAAAGGTCATATTATAGGAAATAATATTATCAGCTTATATAAATAAACCAGTATAAATAATGTGCCGGGCGAAATCTTGTTTTTATTGATCAAAAATCCAAGAAACATTATATGGATGAGCATATGTATTTCCGTATCAAGTTTAAATGCCTACCAGAATATTCACAAAAAATCATATCAAAATTTCGCAACTTAAAGGTTATCGTAAGCTAAGGTATAATGCATGGAGAGCACACCGTTTGCACTATCCAGAACGTTATGTTGAATATCTGAGACAGCGTCGTTTATATGAAAATCCATTTCAATGTATTAGATCTGCAATGATTTAGCTTTGCCTTTAATTATATACAATTCTATAAACTTTTAAGGTGAGTTGACATGAAAGCTATTGGATTGCTAAAAAACTTAGGAATAAACTCCGGTCTATAAAACACTTGACATTATGCCACAAAATCTTTAAAAATAAACGTGTGTTTGGATGTATGTATATATACATCCGTGCAAAGAAACTTTAATTTTATTATTTTATTTACAAACACTTGAAAACTTAGCACACATATTAGCCATTAGATAAGTCGCCTGATACTAACATGGCAATGCCCTCTTGGCATTGTGAAATGGCAAACTAAGCACAAATATTAATAACATTCGCAAAATAGTTTACCTTGGAGGCCATTTTTTGGAGATTAAAAAAATTATATAAATTTCTAATCAAGAATAATTTGACGGAATAGCATTCATGCCATAGTGTTAATAAAAGCTTATATGAATATAGAAAAGAGAAATTGCGATAATACGCACTTATAAATGTATAAATCGAATTTTACATACTATACATATATGTATGTATATGTTTGTATATTTATATACATAAATCATTTTTTATAGAAATTTAAATAGTTTCTTCAATGTGATAATCAAAATTCGGCGCGCATTTTAAACACCTTAGAGAACTTGAATTCAATTCTAAGCTACCTTTTTTGTTACAAATCAATCAATGCATGGATATATTTAATATGCATAAATATATTTAATTTCATTTATGTATGAACATGTTAATTTAGCGTCCTCACGTCCGACACGTGAAGCTGGCATAAGCAAAAATAAAATTACTGAGACGCTGACAACGCATTTGCGGTGCAAAATATGTACGTATGTATATGGTTTGTATGTATTTATGTGTTTATACTTGTAAAATAATAAAAAGTTGGCTAGGAAAAGTACAAAAATATATACTTAACCATAAAAATGTGCAGACTGAGCGTTTTTGATAAACATATTTACAAATCATGACCATATTAACAAATGTATGTATATAAACATGTAATAATATACATATGTATATAACATATAATACAGTATAATCTCGAAGAAGGAAAAAAATCTCAGCGAAGTTAACCGAGTTTCTAATTATACGTATAAATACATCACAAAAAAGTTAACTTTTGCGTAAAAATTTTGATTATGGTATTATACTTGCTATCAGTTTGTATGGTAGCTATATCTAATAGTGGTCCAATCTGAACAATTTCTTCGGAGATTATAGCATTGACTTCAGCAGTAATGCTGGTAAAATTTTGTGAAGATATCTTGTAAAATAAAAAAGTGTTCCATAGAAGAACTTGATTTTGTTCCAACAGTTTGTATGGCAGCTATATGCTATAGTGGTCCGATCTGAACACGATCTTCAAAGATAAAATCGATGCTTCTAAAGATAATGTATGCCAAATTTTGTGAAGATATCTTGTAAAATAAAAAAGTTTTCCCTACAAGGACTTCATTTTGATCGTTCAGTTTGTATGGCAGCTATATGCTATAGTGGTAACGATATCGTCGATTTCGACAAGTGAATAGTTTCTCGGAGAGAAAAGAACGTGTGCAAAATTTCAGAGCAATATTTTAAAAAGCAACGTTGTTTTCGGGGTTTTACAAACTTCGTGACACACTTTAAAAGGGTATATGTTCAGGGCATAAGGAGCAGGAAAAAAATAATTTGTAATAATTATACCATAAAGAACAAATATTTGAAGAAAATATGTTTGAGATACTTCCGGAAATTAATTGGCGTCGTATTATTAAGTAACAAAAACAGCCAACTCAAGAATAAAGAAAAAACTTCAATAAATTTTGGAGGAAATTTGCACATGGTTAAAATTACCAAAAGCGGCAAAGTTTGATGGTGGTAACGACGAATGAAGCGAGATATTCAACAACCGGAAGTGAATTATTCGGAAGGAATCCAAGGATCCACCAAAGATGGCGAAGTTTTTGCAGTGTCTGATGATAATAATGACGGTTCGGCTATCGAACAAGAATTTCAACAACCGGAAGTGAGTTTCTCGGAAGGAATGAAAGTGTCTTATGAGTAAAACGACAAATCGGTTATCATGCTGGGTATTCAAGAACCGAAAGTGAGTTTCTCGGGAGAAGTTGAAAGCCTCAACACATTTTAAAACTGATATGAAAACCATAAAGATACAAATTCGGTGATTCGATGACTTTTTCGAGATGCTACTGTACCCACTTTATATTTATAATTAAAATTCTTCAGATCAAAATATGGTCTTTTATTTGTATTTACACAACTATTCACATAATCCCATTTCTCGTACAACAAAATCCACTTGTTGTTAACATTGTTGCTATCGCCGCCATCGCCGGCCGCACTCCGAACAGCCGCGCCGATGACGTTTTTGGGGGAAGCGCCGCAACGCGCATACTAAATACGTATACGCTGATAAAACGTGAATACGTCGTGTTTTGTGGGAAACGCTGTGACTCGTCTCGAGCAGGCGTCCGCAAGACTTTATAACGAAAATTTTTGTAAAAATTCTAGTTGCCAAACTAAGCTTCCGAATTACATGAAATTTGGCACACATATGCGGCATACTAGCCACTTTGTGCTGTGCGAATTTGAAACAAATTGTTCGTGTGGTTTTAGCACAAAATGGGATTTTCGGTAACTTCCAAACGGCAGCACCGATTTTGATGACTCAAGCGAAATCTGATACCAGACATCGTCACGAGTTCAACGACATCCATATGCCCTGGTTTCGTTATGGTCTTAAGGGTCAAATGATTTTTGGAAAATCATTTTAAATAAGTCGGCGAGCGCGTAAACAAAGTGCCGAGAAATAGTCACTTTTACACGCTGTTTTCATGATCGCATAGCGGCACATGCGTTGGCATAATAGTTCCGTACCCCTCAATATGCCCCACGTACCGCGCTGGCCTAAGAGTATTGTAGCTCGCGCAGTCGAAACATGTTTGGTTGGCTCTTGTTTTTCTATTTATACGAGCGATGGGCTGATTGCAAAGTTGCAAAGCGTCGCGTGTATTTTTGTATCTCTTCCACTTAAAGCAAGCACACTTTCGATGCTCTCAATACAGACGAACTTTTCTGTTTAGTCGTCAGTCGCAAGAGCCAAAGTTGTATAGAGCGCCGTAGAGAGTCAGCTCTCTCACTTCAGCGTTTGAAAGCATTTACGTTTCAATTTTACTGCGTGAAAGTATTTTACTGAATGGAGCAGCCCATCATATTAAGACCTGAAACAAAAACTCAAGTAATCCTTAAAAATTCAAAATTATGCTCGGCGGATCCACAAAATTCGGTGGACGATTGTACGATCGTAAGGTTTTATTTTGACCAAGAGCGAAACGCAGTAGGCCTTTTGAGTTTCTTGCTTCATCTGATTCAAATTTTATGAGTTCTGACCATCACTGCTCGAGTTATTCCTTCCTTCCTATGCGCTCATACAGGACTAACGTTAATACTTACATATGTATAACACATCTTCAGCCATCCTGACGAACTATCCGTTATTGAATTATGGTTTCTGACCGTCACTACCTGATTTCTCTTCCCTTAAGTCTAAAACTTCTAAACAATCACATCCTCATCCTTTCTGGTGAACTATGGGCTCATCATTGCCTGGGTTCCTCTTTCAGTTCTGTCTAAAATCTAAAAATTCTAGACTATCACATCCTCAACCCTCTAGCGAACTAGTAGACTGTTTTTGGTTCTGACCGACACTGTCCAAGTTCTTCCTTTCCTTCCGGTCTGCTATTACGCGATTAACTATACAACTTCTAGACAATCACATCCTAAACTTTCCTGGTGAACTTTATATAACTGTCTAGACTATTACATCCTCAACCTCCTTACATCCTCCTCCTAGCGAACTATCAGTTATCTGTTTTTGGTTCTGACCGACACTGTCCAAGCTCTTCCTATCTTAGTACTAAGTACTACAGAATCTGGACTATTACATTCTCAACATTCTTGGTGAATTATGGGTTTTTTCTGATTTTTTTCTTTTCATTCTGCATTATCCGCTTCAGTTATGAAATTCTCACCAAGTTTATGAAATATTTATGAACCAATCTATAGCACATATTTTAAACTGCAGGGGTGGTATAGTGTATGAAAGTCATTCAAATGGAATCTAATATTTTGAGAAATCCAATAAAGGCTTAGCTATCAGCGATACAAATCTTTGTACTCTTACAGTATAACCTTGCTATCAGGATGATCTTATATAGTATTTCTACAAGTCGTTGTATTATTAATGATTGTTTATATCAATTAAGTAGAATTTACATTTGCCTTTGTTAGGGATATTTATTCAATTTAAACGCACGTAGAGTAATTGATGATAACCCATATTTATGATTGGGCCAAGACGTGACTGAAACCGACAAGTACAATAAACAAATTAGCAGAACTATTGTCGACATACATACATACATATGCCTGAACAAACGTAAATTTAATCAAAACTGCTGAGGTCGTCAATGATAAGATGAAAGGAAAAATATAATTCATATACAATGTGCGAATTTGTATTGTCATGGTTGTAAGGTTATATCGGCAATTACCCAAAATCTTTCGCACATAAGGAAAGTAATAAAAGTTTTGCTTTGTGGATCATATGAGTTGTTTGGACGATAAGGTCTTTGGATAATGCAAGCGAAATGTTTGGGAACAATAAACTGCATGTGACGGCCCCATAAATTTTGCAATCAGAGCGCAAACTTATTGTGAAATGCTTGCTATATATAACCCTCTTGGAATGCTGGGTATAAAATAATATTATTTTTTTATATTTTAAGCTAAGATGAGACAAGATAATCCTAAAGGTGCTCAAATTTATGGAGCCATTATGTTTTTATTTCTCATTCCATAAACATAAACAACTGTTAAGTTAAGTTAAGTTATGTTAGGTCGTATGACCGACTTCTGCATTAAAGATAACACAGGATCCTACTTGGATAGCTGTGAACTCTACTTTTTTGTAGTTCCCAAAACGGTTAGATATGGATCACCAGAACCTTAAAGCTCGACGAAGTGCCTTGAACCGAACTAAAATTTCTTAAGGCGGCTAATATCAAACTCTGTCACTTTACCAGGTTCATCGAAGGTGTATTTACCGAGATTTTTCAACAGCAATCCATGAAAAGAAAAATAGTTTAGAAGAAAGTGCGTAGATAATTTCACCTCGCTTTTCGCCATACCACGTTGGCATTTAAAATCCGAGAAGGAATGTAGCGAGCAAGTAGTTCAGAGGATCTATTATGTTCTACTATGGGCCAGAAGGATCTCGCAGATGCACATGTTTTTGATGTTTACCAGCGTAGGCTATGCTCATAGAAGATCTATAGATTCTCATCGACTTTGCAGTTTTCAGCGTTTACTCTGAGCTCCAGATCAGTACTGCAGCTCTGCTATCGTAGTGAAGGAAACTGTACTTCGGAGCAGTACAACTACTGTTATACTTCTGCTTGAAAGATACAACAGTGGTCCGGGAGACTGAAG
The DNA here is from genome assembly GCA_037783105.1 of Bactrocera zonata. Lineage (NCBI taxonomy): Eukaryota > Metazoa > Arthropoda > Insecta > Diptera > Tephritidae > Bactrocera > Bactrocera zonata. The sequence continues at coordinate 18,353 of JBAWJQ010006322.1, forward strand.
TTAGAGTTGACGTAGAGCTCCCGACAGAAAACTCCCCCACGAAACTCCGACCTATCCGTGAATATGCTGATTGCACTTCTTCTCCAGCGGCGCCGCCAAGCGCACATATCGCTCCCACGTATGTGCCCAGAGAAGGATTAGCTTTCGAAGGCTTCGCGATGTAGTGGTTCAAGTAGTCAGGGAAGAAACCCCATCACAAACAGGCAATTTAAATGGAGGTTCGATTACTACACATTATATAGCCATACATGTGTATAAAATAGCGAAACCGAGACCAGATTCATATAGAACTGCTTCAATAAAGAGAGTCCCTCATACCGTTAACACGATAGTCGGGTCTACATAATCGGAACGGACGCGGACTTTTATCCGTCCAAGGACTGTCAACTCGGCCGCTACAAGAGCAACAGAGCCCCTCATACAAATAGCTGAGGCAATCGTTCAGTCGAAAGCTTCAAATGAGTTTGTCATGAATTTTCTAAAATTAGTTTGAAATGGTTTGAAGATCATATAATACGATTTCGATAGATTATTCGAAGAATATTTCTATGAGTAAGTGTAACCAACTGAAATCAGAACAAATGCGAGCAAGAAAGCTATAGGTGTTTTTTTCGATTCATTAATCAAGGAATTTTTTATATTTTTTATAAAAATAATTTTATTTGTAAGATTCCAATACAATGTTTTTACTTCTTCTTGTTTGTAGTAGCACATACTATTCTACTCTGGAATAGTTCTATCACACTCACTTAAAATTTAAAAATTATATTCTAGAAAAATTCTAAATTCATACTACCTGCATAATAGTGTCATAATAATAATAATACATATGGCAACCAAAAACTGGTATGCCACTGGTGCAATGCAAGCATACACCGCTAACTACCGCTTAAGCGAAAAGCCAAAGTGACATATTTCACTGAGATGACGCTTTAGCCTTAAACTTTGCATTAACGAAATAAATATGTATGAGTAAATTTATGCAGAGGTATATTTCTGCTTTTTCACATCAAGCAATGGGCCACAACGGCGCCGATAGTTGCATGACAAGCCACCAGCTGGTCAACAGTAAAGGCCCATACCCTCATTCTGCTCCACCTGATACAAGCAATACTCCTTTTGTGAGGGTGTCAAGCCAAGTGTATCGATCTCCTCCTTGAATTGCTTAACGCCACCCACGCCCGCGAGATAACCGTTCAACTTGGTGGCCACGTAGGAGGTGCGCAACAGTTTTACATCGAGATTCAGGGTTTCGGCGAGATCTTTGTGGCCCTGCAGACGGTATTTCTGGTGGTAGCTGTGGAGTGTAAAGCAAAAGGGTTAATATGGAAACAAAATTATTCTAAATGCAGCAAACTTACTCTTCAGCAGGGTAGAATTTTCCTTTGGGTAAAATTTCGGTAATAATTTTTTCAGGCGCACGTTTCTTTTGCTCCTCTACAATGGATTCCTCAGCGATTTTCTTCTGCTCATCATCGTGATATAAGATCAATGACATATACTGACGCTTGATGGGGTTGGTAAGACCGTATTCATGATTGTTCCAGAAAAGATCCAATAGTTGTTTGAACGAGATGGTCTTGGGATCGTAGTCAATCTCCAGCACTTCAGTGTGGTCACCACTGTTGAAGGTTAAAGTTGACATAAATATTTATGTTAGAAGCGAACGCGGGCGGAAGTGGGAAAAGTAAACAAGCGTTAGTGAGGAAGAAGAAGAAAAAGCGGCAATAAAGCGTTTGAGGAAGTAAACGATGAATGTGTTAGAATGGTAGTAGTAACGGGGTGGGGGTGGTCAAATAATGGTTTCAATGGTGGACAATGTGAAATTCAAGTAAAAAACGAAAAAATTAAAAATTTGGTGAATGACGAAAAATTGAGGTTATGAGGTGTTACATTGAATGGGCGAGAGGTGTAAGCAATTAAATTAAAGTAAATTTGAATAAATTGTGAAAGCATGAAAATTTTGCGTATTTGACATGAATGTGAGCGAAGTTGACGTATGCAGTATGATTAGGCGAAGTTCATATCAATTGCCATGTCAGCAATCACATTTTTATTATGAAGTATTAAAGTGGGCGATTTCAGTGTAGCGTGTCAATCACAGCAGTTAGATAAGCATGAACAAGTTAATTTACAATGCGTGTATTAATATAAGCGTTTATGTACAACAATAACGATAACAACAGGTGAAAAAGAAAGAGAAAACGAAAAAAACACAAAGAAACATGTTAGTGATGTCTAGCTTTGGAATACACGCTTACAGGCTACGGTACGTTGGTGAATCCTTGCTGCCGCCCTCATAGCCGACAGTCGTGCGCAAAATGCCTTGGGTGCCGCCAAATAGCGATTCAGCGCCCCAGAAGCAGCCCATGCCGAAGGTGGCCGTCTTGAAGGCAATATTCACGCTATGAACGGGTGTCACATTCAGCTCCTTTTGCTCTGCGCGCACAGTGCTCTGCGAAATTATGGAAGAAATGAAAATATTTTCACTTTAATAAAATGTTGCCAAATAAAGATTTTTGATATTTTTCTTGCAAGGAGCAGTTAGCTGACTCCTCTTACATGTTGTTGCTATGTGACAAAATCGCATTTAACTTTTTGCTAAGCAAGTATGTTAAAGTGTAGGCGTTTCCGCTTGTAGTCCATAAAATTACGTCTATTTTAGTTAGGTTTGCAGTTCTTTGCAATATTCATACAATTGTTATGCTTGGTGCTATGTCATCGCTGCAGGTCGCTACTTGTGGCTTGAAGACGTCATATTGACAGCTGGTTTTATCCGCATGCAACAGTGTGACCTCTGCCAGCAGCAGCGCGAGGCTGAGCATACTACCGAGGGTTTGTGTTTTGCACTTCAGGCTTGAGCAAGTTCTTGGTGCAACCATTTTTTTTTTTTAATTTTTTTTTTTGTTTCTGAAACACTGTACTTTTTATAATCCCTAAATGTATGCTTTTTCTACACACTAACTTCAATTAAACTCTACAACTCTGGCACTAATTTCACTGATATTCCTCAAAATTTGTGTGTTCTTTCACAAGCGGTGTCAATACAACTAGCTTGTCAAAATCAACGCTGGACTATTTGTTTTGGACTCTTTCAGCAGTTCGTTGAGTTATCGTGTCGAACGTGTGTAGAAGAACGTCCCAACTGGTTCGTGTGTATGCCTGAATATATGAATGGCGAGTATTGTGGCGCAACTACATTGTGGTTGTTGTTGGCGCATATGTTTTAGTGACCGGCAATAGTTATTCACTGACAACCGGTTTCGTATGAAATTGGAGAAAGTTAAAAAGTCACCGGAGTTTGCAGTAAACTTCAGATAATCTTTCATCATTCATACGAATTCGTATAATAATAACTGTATGCCACTATTTTTAGCAATTTATCCATGGAAGAGGGAAGCCAGAACCAATTCAGAGTAATAAATACTAAATTTTGTGTATATTTTGCTTCGAAATGAACTGCAAGAACTAAATATACCTCTTTCCAAAAACTTATGTATGTATGTGTATAAGAAAATACATGTGATTAGGGTTGCCATTTCGTTGCAATTGTAATTTCAGAAATTTATAGGAATGCTTATGTACATAGGTAATATATACATATGTTTATACAAAGGTGCTTTGTTAAGCATAAAATGGTATAAAAAACTTTTTTATTTGGATAGGTCAGTTTATATCACAGCTATATGCCATAGTGATACAATCTGACTAATTTTTTCGTTGTCTAAATAATTGTTTTAGAAAATAATCCATGTTAAATTTTGAAAAGATATCTCGTCAAATGAGAAAGTCTTCCATAGAAGAACTTGATTTGGATCGGTCAGTTCGTACGGCAGCTATCTGCTTTAGTTAGCCGATCTGAAAAACTTCTTCGAGAGTTACTTTATTGTTGTAAATATTATTACATGCCAAATTTCGTGAAGATATCTCATAGAATGAGAAAGTCTTCCATATAAAAACTAGATTTGGATCGGTCATTATATGCTATAGTGGTCCGATATCGGCAGTTCCGACAATTAAGGAGCTTCTTAGGGAGGAAATTACGTGTGCAAAGTTTCAGATCGATACATCGAGGCAAACTTAATATACCATATTTAGGGTGTAAAAATAATAAACTGGATTAATGACTAATTATGATATTAGTTTTGTCATTATACAAAAAAATTTACTCGAAACCCAAAATATTGAGAATTTTTTATTATAATAATGGTAGCTTTGTTGCTCTTACTTCTCTCATGCAGTTGCACATGCAGTTTTGAGAATAAAATATTCTCTCCTCACATTTGCCGGTTATCCCTTCAATGGCGTTGAGTGAATGCTCACATACTCAGATATAAAGAGGTGCCGGAAGTAAAAGTTCTAACTACGAGAGCAAAAGGTTTTCGGGTAAAAAATTTTAAGTTGATATAGTTTTAAATGTATACAATGAATATCTTTACCTCTCTTCGCCATATCATTCACAAAAAGCTACTAAAATTTATATAAATAAGTGGGGTTTGGAAATCACTTTTATGGACAAATTCATATTGTGGACATTTATAACTTCAAATCGTGTGAATGATGAGCATTTGATTGCTTATCTAACATCGTCGAAAAGGTACATTTTACTAGAAGATAATATGAAATATCCGTATCCACAATAATACCAAATAATACAAGGTATCCAAAAAGGAAGCTTGGAAATATTATATGCATAGATCTTACCGATGATTATAGTTTAACCAGAGCAGAAAAATACCTTAAAAAGGTAACTAATAAGCGATTATTTTAATCTTCAAAGAAATTTAACAAAAAAAAATCAAATCAAATTATACTTTAAAGATACTCACTGAACTTAGTCACTTAAAGGTTAAGTTGGAGCTCTTATACATACATACATATATCCAAAATGCACTGCCAAATAAATGCACAGACCGAGAGCATGCACACGTGATTACTACAACGAGCAGGCGAATGCGCCATTCAAAACTGACCTTGACAAACGCCTGGTAAGGCAGCCAACTTGACCATAACTAAGGCAAAAAAGCAGCAACAAGGCGACATGAAAGTTGTGGTGCGAGTACTAGAATGTGGCTACAGCTTATGCGGTTACTAGGCAAAAAGCTTGCAATACCCACGCGCCTAAGGCTACATGCTCTAATGCATTTACATTGCATATAGTATACGGGCAACAACAGCTGATTGACTGCGAGCCGTGAATTTTCACGTTTTTCATTACACAACCGTTAACTTATAATCAATATTGCAATGAATGCGTTATGAATATGAAAGAGTATGCAATTTCGCACTATTTTTTATATTTTTTTAGCTTACAATCTGTATCACTGGACAATTGCAGCAGAATCTTCTGATAATTGAACGACTGCAGCGAATTAACGTCATCTTGCAAGCGAGTGCACAATTTCGAATTTTGTTTTGTTTTTTTTTTTTTGTTATTGTTTTTTTTTTCAATTTAGTAACTAATTTTACACGAAATCATAAATTTTTTGTCATTCTTGAAATTTTGTAAATAAAATTTTACAGCTTTTGAAAATCACTGTGTTGCAAATGAAGTGAACTTTGAATGACGAGCTGCCACACACAAGAGGCAAATAATTTATTTTGTGATTTTCGGCTGTTTTATACCAACCTTGCGCACTTGCGGTCTGCTTGCGCTCCTGCCACAGCGTTGACGTTGCATTTGGTTTATAGTTTTTCGAATATCCGCTAAAATGCACACCGCACTTGGTGAAGGTTGTAGGTCACCTAAAGGCGGCATGCCACAACACGGCTGCTTATAACGGCTTTTTGTGGGCGGTTGTGAAAATTCGCAAGTAGCTGAGGGTTTAGTTAAGGTATGCTCGTTGGCATGGGTACAATTCATATTTTCGATATTGTTTGTATGTATGCATGTACATATGTAAATACGCAATTAACACGAGTGTCAAAGAGCTGTCAGCTCTCATTCAACTCATTCCGTTGTATGGAAAATTTGATTTATGTCAAATTAGCTTAATTTGTTTACATTTAAGGTGAAGGTGGGTAAATAATGTCATACTTGGACAATTATTTGCGCGTATGCGGCAAATTTACAAATCTCAGTTGAGTTGATTAATGCCTTAAGCATGGTTTTGAAGGGTTGGAAACCATGACGGAGGGTTTTAAGAGGGAATGAAGCAGCAAAAATTAAGTGTATTGCAAATGTTGCTTTTTCTTGAGTTTTAAAGGTTTAAAATTAAAAAAAAAAATATATATATAAAAATATTAAAAATTTTTTTTTTTAATTTTTTTATCGTATTTAGAATTTCTTCCCTCGCTTAAAAGCAGTCTAAACAAGTATGTACTTGAATTCATAATTTTAAACAGCAAGCTGCCAAATTAAAATATAACAATTAAGTATTCAAAATACGCGCTGTGCTAAATTTATATTTTTAAGCTTGAATTGGCGATTGAAATAAATTTATGATTACCAGAAAAGGTGTTTAAATAAAATTTGCATACAACAGAAGCAATTTGTTTTTCTGTTCTTTGAGGAATGTACAAATATTTTTTATGTAATGTACATAAGTAATATATTTTATGTTTGTACATAATTATTATTTATTTTCATTTTAATTATGTATATATTTTATTTATTTTTAAATTTATATTTACATAACCATTATTTATTTTCATTTTATTTTTATTTTTAAATTTATTTAATGTCATGCTAACATAATTCATTCACTCATTGTGTTTTCATGAAATTTAGTTATTTGTTTTACAATGAAACAGATTCTAAATATATTGAAATTTACAAAAATAAATATTTGAAATTTTTTTCACTTTTTTTCAATACAAGAAAAATTATCTTTATTATTTTTAAAACCTTTTAATCGAAAAAATGTCAATTTTATTAACATATTTTTCACTTTTTTGTATTTTTATTTCAAGAAAAAATTCACTAACTATTTTTAAAGTATTTTTTTTTTCGAAACAAGAAAGTGTGGCTTAGAATTTTCACTGACAGAAATATACTTTAGATCATGTATCGAGCTTAAAATTTAGCAAAAAATATTTTCAAGCTACAATTCACGCATTTTGTCACAAAAAAAATATTTAATTAAAAAAAAATTAATTATTCAAAAATTCGGCATTATTAGCATAAAAAAACTTGATTAGGGCCACACAATTAAATAACCGGTTCAATGGAAAAAGTAAACGCAAGAAAAAATTGTCACATAGCAAAAATATTAAATCGTAGACACATTTGAAAACACTCCTTCACAGTTACTTACCACATCCTTGAGGTCGGGCAAAGTGTAGTCAGCGTTTAAGATTTCCAAAGACATTTTAAATTAATTTGTTTTGTGAATAAAAAGACTGTTTCTAATTAAGATACTTGATTTTGAACTAGAAATTTGCGTATTTTGCTCGTAAGTTTGCTAAGCGCGCAGTGCTTGACTGACTTGACTCCACTCTAGTTCAACAACTATTGAAAAGCACATTCCGTCCGTTGCTTTATTTATATGATCACTCAGCGTTATGTTGTTGTGACCACTTTGTTTGGCGCTGATACTTTTTCAAATTAAATATCATAAAACAACAACAAAGAGTTATTGCTTTAATTCTTGAGAATGTGCTGTGAGACGTTTTTCCGATTGAGCAGTCAGTGATATGAGTACTACGGAAGCGCAGCTGTTTTCACTGCCAGTGAGAAATTTCACTAGCTATGTGTGCGTAGATGTTAGTGATCACTCGTACTCTCAAAGAAATAATTGTACAAACAGTGTGAGTGAGAGATATTTATCACTTGGTAGCTCAACTTTATTGATTTTGAAACGTTAGTGATTGTCGGAATTTGGAGACTACCAGAGATCTTCTCACAACCGTTCAACTGTTCCCACGACAGTTGGGTCTACGTAACCGGAACGGACCTGGTTTTTTATCCGACCAAGGACTGTCAACTCGGCAGAACTCTGCCGCTACAACAACCCGGATATCCGGTGAAAGATTATCGGCACTATGCTTCAATATTACATGGGAATACTTTGGGGGCGATTAATTACGGAGGATTTGAAACGGCAGGAATTTTACACTCATAGTGCAATACGGAACACAATTAATAATTAGCTCGGAGCCGGAATGAGCCATAACGGAAATGTTGTAATCACAGTTCCGTTCAGAACAGAAGTACCGCTATTTTATGCGAAGTAAAGCAAGTTTTACTAAAGTGTGTTGTCTAATGATAATATATCCCATTTTTCCATCTGCGGATTCATTTAATTGCAAGGACTATCAACTTGGCTTTCAAATAGAAATATCTTCTACAGACAAGACCCTAAGTCGCAATCCGGTACCTTGTGTTGAAAAGGCAAAAGGGCAAGGGAAAATCGCATAAAGTCCGGCGCTCCAGACAATGAAAGGATGTCTCCTGTAGGTAAAATTTCTTGGTCTCACGCTGGATTCCACTCTGTGGTGGCATGTTCACCTGACTTGGTCATGGCAACTAAAGCACTAAAGGTTTGCAATAGGTTGGCTGTAAAAACCTGAGGGCTGCAAGCCAAGGACCGTTAAGTGGTTGTACACCATGATCGTGCAACCGATAATCATGTGTGGGGCGGTGACCTTGGCCTCAAAAGCTTCGCAGACTTCGGTAGGGCTCAAACTATCGTAGCTGCAACGACTTGCATGTCGGGTGCAATGCGCACTTGTCCGACGGCAGCACTTGAAGTCATGCTTGAACTTACACAGCTTCATCTAGTGATCGGTCAGGTACCCATGCAAACACTTTTACAAATGACAGCAGAAGGGAGTAGCAGACGTAAAGTAATCTCGTCCTAGCGCATGAAAGAGTTAATTTTAAGTGGTACTATACCATTGGCCCTTCTCCAAAGGGACAGCATTACTAAAAGGGTTAAGTTTACCATAAAGTTCTATGTTATCCTTGGCACCAGGCTTAATAGAATAATTCCACTCTCGAGCTACTGCTTAGGGGAGCTACTGCTTAGGGAATCAAGAAAACGTTCCTTCAGTACATTTACAATATACAACGCCTTACAGTTAAAACTTCGGAAGGATTACATTTTATTCAGATATTGAATGTCATTCACAGCGTAGCTATTAACACCTTCATCGATTCTAGTGAATAGGTACCTTTAAAGCAAAACTTTACCCATTTGCGAAACCAAAGGGAATCTCGTGCAACTTCGTGATGGATACTGCAGTAGACTTAACTCCTACCAATCTCCTCGGGTCCCCGCATAACATTCACCACCTTATTTCATGGCCCACCAAATCAATTTATATAACACTCCTATTCCCAACAGGAATCAGACCTTTAGCGAAACATCATTCCTAAATCTAAATTTAAAAGGATGTGTTCATCGTTATACCAAAAAGTCTCAACCATTAGCAAAGTAAAGTCATAATTAGAATAATCTTTCTGCAAAGTCTGCGTTTGCTGCTTTCCTTTGTTTCTTTATATGAACTTTATGGCAGAAAAGTCAATAAAACAAATCAAAATAAAGTGCAATCTGATTCTATTTTAGAAGACATGATTGTTATTATTTCAAAGGTTAAACATTTATGGGGAAATTTTTGTTAATGAGCAATAAACTGCACATATGAAATTACTTTATCTTTTCATAAATTTTTGTTTGGTTTGGTTTTGTTATTAATTTTTATTATTTTGGATATCATCTGTACTTCGTTCTATTTACTTTGCTCAATTGAATTTTTCTGGTAGGAGGAGTGAGTGGTCCGACAAATAAAATGAGCTAATAACTTTTAGTCAAATCAATTGCTTTCTTATTAATTTCCAAATTTTTTACTTTTATACAATAGCAGCAATTAACAAAAGGCAGCTGTTAGCACTTTAAAAAATAAAATAAATATTAATTCACTAATTTGCTGAAGTAACGTGAAAGCCACGTTTACTCCTCCTGTTATTTATTTGGCTCAAATTTGATCCTGCTCAAGCGAATTATGAAATCCAGTAGAAACATTTGTATTTTGATTTCTTTTGCATTATTGGTGACATAAAAGCCAGCCACACCAGCTTTATGCAAAGTGCTCTGCTGATCACGCACCTACAAAAATACAAGCGTATGTAGAACTTGTGTCATTTCACTATATAATCACACGGTACCTTCTGATCTAGCAATGCAACTAATTTCATATCGGTCTCACGCATTTTTTTGCTATGTTTCACTTGCATAAGCTGTTCTATGTGACTTAATTCTTCCGGATCGGTAATTTTGCTACGCCACTCTTGCATTTCCAGCTCAAAATCTGTCTCAACTTGTTTGCGTAGCGTTAGCAAGTGCTTCTCCGTCACATTTTGTATTTCCATCAGTCCTTTGACAATTTCAAAGATTGTATCATTCAGCAGTGAGTTCGCTAGCTCAGTAAGCAGCTCATATGATATACGTATTTGGTAATTTCTAAGGAGTAATGTTGGATTAACAGTCACTTAAGTTGCAATTATCATTCATCTTGCACTTACTCTGGCAGCTGTGCATGCATTTGCTTTAGCTGATCCACCAGAAAGTATAATTTACGCTGCAGCAACTCCGGTGTAAGTTCTGTGAAGTCTGGCACTTCAGCGCTGCGGCTGGCGACAGTATTACAAGCCGCCAGAGCACTAGCGCTCGTCGAGGGTAGCTCCGTCTCCATATTATATTATATTATGGAAGTTTTCGTAACTTGTATAGGTTTTAGTTGCAAATTTCTTTATTTAGCATAAATTTAATTCACCGGTGATAATTTTGTGATATTGTTTACACACTTCTTCTTTTGCAGAGTAAAAAAGGTAAATCACAATAGCGCGGTCGTCTTAAACACAATTCACAATGCAGTGTACAGTGTGTGAGAGAGTAGTTTCATGTGAGAAATTGTATAACAGCACATAACTGAGCAATAACAGTAAAAAAAATTATCTAAAAAATTTTTAAAGTTAAATAAAATGTTTTTTTATTGCTTTTTAATTCGCGCTGAATTTAGTTTTTATTATTTATTAATATTTAATATTGCATTATTGGTCGCGATCTCCTACGTATCATATTAAAATTTTAAACTTTTTCGCGCTTTCACATGAGTAGGCAAGGCATAAGGCTGCACTCTACTCTGGAAATGTTTCCTTTTCTTTAGCAACTCCGTAGGCAGGGATTGGGTACCACGTGGTGTTGTCACTTTTGCGGTATAGCGCGGTTCACTAGTGCCGTTATTATTTGCTATTTCTCTCGGCCTTTGCTCTGGCTGCTGTATATGGCCACAAGTCTTGTTTTGTTCATTTGAGGACGTCGAGTTTTTACTTATTTTCAGACACATAAAATAGTTTGTTAACTGTTTTGTTTGCACACTACATTCCATGGCACTATTAATTAAATTACTTGAAGTTATAAAAAAAATTATATAAATAAATTATTAAAAAAAATTAATATTTTATATATAATAACTGTACAATAACAAGCAGTATAACAGCAGCAACCCACACACATGCAGTTGATCAAAACTTTAATGTAGAAATACCTCACAGTGTAGTTGTTGGCTGACTATTATACACACTGACATACTTTCCACTGCCTTTTATAGGATTTTTTTTAATTTTTGACCTTGACCTTGAACTAGAACTGGTTTCATTTTTACAGAACACCATTATATAATAAATACCTAGAATATTTTTTTTTGTCCTGATTTAATATGCAATAACTAGAAAAAAGTATAATATTTTGCGTAATTTCAACTCGCTCGCGCTTATTCCATATACTTTCATACCATTACATTCTTTTCAAATCTAGTGTTTTGAAATATTGCAGAAATCACGGAATGTTATACAATTCTTCTTTCTGACAGTTAGCAAATTCTACATAAAGTAGGTCAAAAATAGTTTTCAAGGTCAAACCTTTATACAAACAACAGCGTTCGAACAATAGCTGCTGCAAACGAGTACTTCTGGCGCCGAAATTTAGACTAGGGTTAATTTAATCCTTGCTTTCAGGTCAAACGTAGTCTTTTGTACTGGTAGCCATATATTCAGTTTGTAGGTAGTTAAGAAACCTTCAGAACTACCTGAGCCGAAAAAAGTTTTGTAATATTAAAAAAAACCTCTCATCTCATTTTAGCTCTTGCTTAAGTTTTACTCAGAAGCGTCTCAAACAGAAAAAAAGTATTTCCAAGTCTGGTCAGGTACGAGTATAGAACGCAAAAAAATAGGAACAAAGCCACACTGAAAAAAGTGATTGAAAATTACAAGAAAAATAGATAGGACTAGAGAATGCTCCAAGATTAGGCCACCCAGAGGCAATAACTGCTCCCGAAGAGACTAAAATAATTAGAGAAGTGAAGAAAGACTCAACTTTTTCAGCCCGATTTATTCAGCAGTGCTTTCAATTTAATATTTCTTAGCGAACAATTCAACGGATAATTCGAGTATTCCAGCCACCGCTAGATCAAAAAGCCTTTCATCAGCAAAAAATAACTTAAAAGCGCGATTAGAATTTGCCAAAAAGTATTCTCAAAGGCCGCCATGTTTTTAGAAATAAGTATTTTGGATTGATGAGAGTAAAATCGAAGTAAAAATTCGAAAGACAGAGAAAAAATTTGGCGAAAGAGTCATGTTAGACTTCAAAGTAAGTGCATCCAAAGCACCGTGAAGGACGGAGAAGAAAATTTTTTACGTTCGGGTTGCTTTAGTGACAGTAGTCTATCAAATCTGGTAATTATCGAAAGAAAAATGACAGTAGACTTCTACGAACAGATGTTGAGTACAAATTTAGAGCACGCAGCACCAAAAGATGTATAAATTTTGGTTTTAACATTTATAGGGTATACATAGTTTTGTCGTATACTGTATATATTTCACTTTACAAGACTACTGTTAGACCATTTTACGGCGAAAGAAATATTGTTTTTATAGTTCAAAAATATTAAGATCGTTTCTTTTTTATCAGCGCTACAAATTACTTTAAGTAACCATTCGACAAGCGCGCCGGAAAGGTATGCGTCTCAACTTCTCAACACAGCTAATACAACAACCATTACGAAATGGTGGTGAATATAACACATGTGATTTTGTTATCAATGCCACTATTCTCGTCGGCATAACTGATTACACAACACAAAAACAGCTGTTTCGTTAGGTTAAGAATACAAAAGATTAGCGGGGGGTAGTGGGGAGCGAGCAGCAGCATTTGACTTTTGCTACACTGTGTGTGTGCGAGTGAGTGAGTGTGGGGAGAGCGCAGCACAGCATGTGGAAATGCATTAAACATTTTCCTACACAGCTATGAGACCCTCAATTGGTGGAGCGCTGTGTCGGCGTATAATGTGGGGTGTTTGGCCGCCATGGCTGTCAGTTGATTTTCATATGTTGAGAAATTAACAACGGTATTGGTTAAGGTGGCATACTACATACTATATGCTCGTGAGATAAATTGAAGAACATTCGAACAACGTAAGACTTATTATATAGCGACAGCGACAAGGCGATTCGTGGTAGTGGTGAATTATACAATAAAATAAAATAACTCCAATCAGCAGCCCATTGTCGATGAAATGCACATTGGTTTTCTTTGCCAATCACATACATAACATTAAACCGAGTTTTCGGCTGCAAAAACAAAAATCAAGTATATTATGTAAAACAGCGGGCCAACAAAGTGCTGAAGTGCCGGAAACTAATTGTGTTATACAGTTTTGGAAATAGTTTGAAGTTCTGATGAAATCAAAGCAATTTTTTTTTCTTCTACCGTTTTGAATGTCGCTTATTACGAAAGTAAAAATAACAGAAACAAATAAATATTACAAATAAATTGTAAAAAATAGCGTAAATATAGATAAAAAAAAGCCATAAATTAAGCATTATTCTTATTTATTAACAAATAAAGGCGAGCTAGTGCTATTACTGCGCAGGCATTGTGGACAAAGTGGTCGCAGTTAAGGACAAGCGCGGTCGCTGGCCAGACGAGGCAAGGGCAAAGAATTTAAATAGTGCATATAGCTGTCTATATGTATAGGTCTAAGTATAATTGAAAGCATTAAATTGCGCGATAGTTACGAGTGCAATTTTATGAACGCGATTCTCGAAGCATTGTGCATTTAAATTGGAAATTTCTCGCCAACAAACACGCGCCCTTACGTTGTCCATTGCTGCAGCATAACCCCCAGCCGCCAGCAGCTCTATCCTCCCGTTCTAGCATAAAAGTGCAAGTGCAAATTTTCCAGAGCAGCGCCGTAAGATGTTGACCGTCTCCAAAGGCCCCAGCAAGATTGTGGCCAAAACACGCAGAGGTTAGTGCCAAACTTATTAGTTTAATTTTTTTTGCGCCCAAAAAATAAAAATAAAATAAAACTCATTTCCGGTTAGCAGTTAAAGCACCGTTAGTGGTTTCTCATCCTTGCAAATATCAATAGAAAGGACAATCGTTTGCTATTTGTAAATGTTTTGTGAAATGGAATCGAAAAAGTTGTTATGTCACACAAAAATCTCGAGGCATACAAATGCGTTAACCGCACACCCCGCACACTTGGTTGCCCGCCATGGTCGTAGCACATGTTTAGTGAGCGTTTTTCCTGTGTTGAGTATGTGAGTGCTTTGTTGTTGCTCATTTTGTGGTAGAATATTGTGTTTTCTACTCATAATGTTCTCGAAAATACTCTAATACTCTGGCTTCTCAGTTTCTGGCCGCAACACCCTCTCTAGCGATTTACTCTTTCTTCGTGGTGTTGGTGTGGAGCATGGGCATTATGCTTGCCGCCGGCCAGCTCCAGCTAGTGCAAGTGTGTTGAGCGCGGTTAGTATGCCAGCTGAAGCAGGCCCCCAAAACATGTTTGCAATGTCAATTTGGGGAAAATATTAGGTTGTGTCTAGTTGTGATAAGGTTGTTTTGTAATAACATTTTATGTAAGGCAGGCTGTTAGAAGATGCTTATGAATCATAAGTGTACCAAATTCCATGATTTAGGATTTGAAATGCTACCAAAAATTCGCTCTTCTGATTATTTGTTGTTGAGAAGACTATGACTATGTTGTTACGTAAATGGCTCGTCAACAGTATTATTAGTCAGGACTTGGACGTTATTATAGACTTCTCAATAATTTCAGTTTTGTGTTTTTGATATTTAATATTGATAATCTATTCCTCGAAATTTTATGCAAAAGCTGGAATATATAAACAAATAACTCCAGTAGTTCCAGGTTTCTGGGATTTGGGATATATGTACATATGTATATTATGTTCTGTGGCTCCGGCAGTGTAGCAGAAGGCAACAATAAGATCCTTTCTTTTAGGATAGTCTGGTAGGCCAATGAGCCACGCATAGACCAGTTTTGAACCTTTGCGATACCAGATGGAGTTCAGTTTCTGGGTCCATGAGGAGTAGTCATCCTGCTTGACGCGAATTTTAACAGACTCTGTGGCCGCACTACCGATACCTCTTTCAGTTTATCATACCATGGGGACCCCAGATGCTTACAACCTAATGCAGGATACGTGCATCGAGTGCCAATAGAAATTTTGTGTACTTCTGATCGACCGTTTCGCAGTTTTACACCCAGGTAGCTCGCTCCATCGGTTTTGATTTCCTTTACCATGCTTCTGTTCAGATCGCCGTATAGACTTTACATGGGTTTCACATGTTAATCACATTTTCTGATGTTAGCCGTACATCATTCTTGGCAGTCTCGCCATTTCATTGGCATCGATGCCTTTGTGACCTGGCATCCAGTAGAAATGACGTTGCTTGCTTCTGGCAACACTTTCCACTGTTGCCCTGCTTCCCAAGACACTGATGACCGATATGCCTACGTCTGGTCTCTGGATTTGACTCCTTGACTTGATTTTTGTACCTTAGATATTTCGACGTCTATATTTATACCCTAGGTTAGAGCTTGTCCGCCCATACCTCAACTGGTTTGTTGATTACAGTCAATAGCTTTCCGAGTGATTGTGTCAGGAACATGTTCGAGAAGAGAATGCTCTTTTTAGAATTCCGGTTTAGAGGGTGTTTGTTTTGTGTGTCACAATAACTCCACTTTAGAGGGGTGACGAGCTAGAAAATGCGGCAAATATTGTGAAGTCCGTTATTTTTGGGATACCCTGTAATAGTATTCGAAAACAAGCCTTACTTTTTCTAGAAAACCAACCATTTTTTCTCACTTGCAACTCAGTAGTGCTATTTTTGCAAACGTAACTGTACATGCTATATATAGAATACAATAAAAAATTGAAAATTTGTTATTTTGAGTTTCGGTAGCACACGTTACCCCTTTATCTTTGCTTGTTGACTAAATGGTACTCAAAAATTAGATAATCAAAATCTTAGATGCCTTTTTAGAATACTTATAAATAAAGACATCCTCAACAACATATATAGATAAATTTTTCACTACTGTGCAGTGACTACACCCCCGAAACCAGCCGAGTGAAAGAGCGTAAGCATAACGGAGAGCGCCAACAATTTTTGGTGAATTGCGAGCACCTTTTGGTGGGCTGGTACGCAACGCAACGTGTGTTGTTGTACACCTTTTCGTGTGTTTGTGCATTATATGAATTTCTATTGTTTGCCGGTTTTATAGTTGAACAGCATAAACTATAAAAGCAATAGCAATGCCGAAAGTGTCAACAACAATCCAACTAAATCGGTCAATTAATTTGATTTCTGTTTTCAAAATATTTGTTGTGTTGTTTTTTTATTGTACACACGGCGTATGGCGCTAAGAAAACAAGCGGCTAATCTACATGTATGTTCGCGCACACACACATGCATATAACTGAATAGAAACACACCCTCTGCTGGGAACTAGTTTAGCTTTAAGTGGTTAATAAAACTTGTTATTGAGTTTATTTACGGTTTATGCAAATGTTTTTGTTTTTATTATTTTATTTTCGTGTTTTTTGTGCATATTAATTGCTTATTTTTCTTATCACACAGGTGTTCCGCAAAATTATGAGAAATTATTTGAAATCAAAGAGAGCGGCCGCAGATCCTCTGACCTTAATAGTCCGGAGAATAAAAGGTGAGCAAGAAAAATTGATAAACATTGACAAATACATGCTTAGATACATTTGTATGTATTTATGTTTATGGCATAAATGTAAGAAATATGTATGAATATATTCATATATATATTCAGTTGTTCAAATATATGAAAATTTCTATTTCTATATATTATTAGAGCGGGTCGAGTTGCAGAGAGCAAAAAAACGGAAAAATCTCATATGTTGAAAATGTTCTAGGGAGATCATTCATCATCTGTGGGTCTAAACCCGGTTTCGAGTCAGCATTTTTTAAAGCGAAGTTTAAAAAATCTGAATAATCTATATGGGAGATATGCGATACAGTTTTCCGATCCGACCATTTCCGACAAATAATCAATAGAGTATCAAATTGCTCCTATGCATTACATTTCATGCGGATATCTCAAAAACTGTCAAAAACAAAGTTTTATGATTCCTAAAAACTTCGCCTTAAAAGATACAGTCTCGAAACCGCCTTCATACCCACAGTCCCTCAGTCAAAGTTGTTCAAAATGTTACATTGCACATTTCCCGCCTACACGATTTTATAAAAAATAAAATAAAATAAAAAAAAATCGACCCGCTCTAATGTACATACATACATTTTCAGATATTTATTTATTCACATATACTATATTAATTTGTGACTTATTTTGAAAACAGTTGTGAAATTCAAGTGTCCATTTGGCATTGATTTGAATTTGAAATGAACTTGCTTGCTGCTGCGCTCTGTTGACTTGTTTTGCTACATAGTATTTATCTTCGGCGCTAGATCTTCGGTATTTTGAATTTCGTTTACATTTATAAGTGTACTTTTTAAGGAAATTGTATTCAAAATATATTTTTCAAAATCTCTTGCACACAAATATATACATAAAAACATACTTGGATGTATATATACAGCTGTGTTCATATGTCCCTATGTGAAATAAATTAAAATAAATTTGTTGTTGTAAAATTTTGAATTTTAATTGCAACAGTTGATTTAAATCTTTTATTGGCATTGCGCTTTTTTCTTAACGCTTATCACTTTTATGTATTTTGACGTTTAGTGCATTGGTCAGTTACGCCTTGCATTACCAGCGATTGGCACGATCTCAATCAAATGAGCATCAAAAACTGGCGTTGTGTTAGTGCGCTGACTATGGGACAAAGCGGAATGACGTGCAAAAATAATACAAGTTTACAGTGGTTTTCGAACTTTTCTTCCTAATTTTGGTTTGCTAAAACCGAACATGATAGTAAAAATTTCTTAATACGTATTTTGTTATCCAAATTTGTAATCAGGACACCTCAAATACCCCACAGACTTCTTAGAGCATCAGTCGCCAATTTTTCCCTTCAGATTTGCTGTGTAGTGTAATCAGTCTGCACGCAGAAGCTTCATTTGTTCGTGTTAGTCACAATCTATGTTTGAGTGTATGTACATACATACATATGTGCGTATACGATGACTTACGCTCTTTTAGCGCTTGCCCAGTATCTTTCCATCCCTGATCATGACCCTTTCGTGCCGCTTAAAGTCCAATGGAAAAGAAAGAAATTAATTATTTGTGACGCCTTTTAAAAATCATTAACTTGTGATAATAAAATCACAAAGTCCAAATTTGCAAAAATATATATTTATGTATAAATATATAGGTATTTATACATATGTACACTATATGTATTTTGAGAGTTTGCTTCCGCTTCGAGTCATAGGTTTCAAGCACAGTGAAGTGGTGTTAATGAGTGCCGAGTGCAAAAATTGCCTGCATAAAACCGTAATCAATTATTCAGTCCCAAATAAAAAATGTTTCAATAGTTGTAAATCACTGTCAAAATATAATCAATGAAGTCGGAACGAAGTTCTCCAGTTGATTTATTTAACGGTGTCTTAATTTTTTTGGCATTGAAAAACCAATTAATTCAAGGCTTTAATCTTCAATTATATAAACTTGCACTTCACTGTTAGGCATGCGGGGTACGGTTGACCCCTGCCATATTCAGGATACTAGAAGATATTCGGCACAGTGCGTGTACCTATATGGTTTCGGAAGCCTTTTTATAACAGCCAGATTAGGGTGGTACATAAAAGTATTTCAGGTTAACTAATAATCAACATCTAACCAGATATCGTTCGTGGATTTGAGTTCTGCTAGTTCATCAAGCATAAATAAGTACATGTGAAAAATAATAGCAGTAGACTACAATATATTATATATGTATGTTCGAGTATAAGAGAGTTAAATAAAGTACATAATCATATTCCATTGAAATTTGTGGCACCTTATTTCAAGTTTTAGTATTTATACCAGTCTCCTATATTTATACCAGTTGTTTGTTCGATTCGCTACTCTCATAAATTTGGCGAATCGAAGCGATTATATCAATTTCTAAGTTTTATTTTAGTCTCCTGTATATATACCAGTCTCCTATATTTATACCAGTTGCTTGTTCGATTCGCTACTTTCTAAAATTTGGCAAATTGAAGCGATTATATTAGTTTACTAGTACTTATACTAGTCTTCTATAATTATACCAGTCACCCGTATATATACGAGGTTTCTGTTCGTTTCTCTACTCTTTCAAATTTAACGAATCGAATCGATTATATCAGTTTCTAGTATTTATAGTAGTCTCCTGTATTTATACCAGTCTCCTGTATTTATGCCACTTGTTCGTTCGACTCGCTACTCTCTAAAATTTGGCGAATCGAAGTTATTTGTTTTTTCTGGCAGCTATCTAATGGAGATTTATCCGTATTTTATTTGAATGCTATTTTTACCTTCAAGTTTAAAGGCACAATTTTTAGGATAACCGTTCTTTTTGGTTAGTTTTTCCGGCAAACTCAAAAATAAATGCATTGATGAAGAGGTTTATCATTTGAAAGTATTAAGCGATCATGAATATTTTTGCAATTAGGAAACTCTGATAAAGATGCATAATATTTGATTCTTTCATTCTTGGATAGTAATGCGTTGCGCTAGGATCATATACAGAAATACTTTGTCGTAGAAAGAGTGTGACTTTTTGCTTATATATAATATACAATCATATCTGGATTTATAGCAAGTCATAAATTTATAGTCAGTCTCATTTCCGCTACTTTTTATGTCAATCATGCAAATGTTTCCGATTATCATTTATATAGACTAAGATACAGATAATACACCTACCGGCTATTTATAAAAAGTCTGTTTGATTTATGAACTAATTGCATGAGTTATGCACTAATTTATGATAGCACTTAAGAACTTGCACCGGATGCAAATTTGAAGAGCAAACATGCAAATTTTGGAGAAATTTGAACCAATTTTACACCGAAGTGAGCTAAGTGTATACTCAAACACTGCTATGCTATGAAAAAAATCGTCTACAAATTAGTAAGTAGTAATACAAATAAATTAGAATGATAATTACAACAAAGCATAAACTTACAACAACATATACGCGCATTGCTATAAACTCGTACATACAAATTCATATGTACATATGTCTACTGCATAGTCGCCGTTGGAGCAGGAAGCCAAACCTGCTAATTGTTAACTCAAACTCAACTATTCGTAGGTAAGCAAATATGTATCTATTTGCATATGTATATGCATCTATTTACATATACATATGTACATATGTCTACAAATTGGAGCAACAACTTAAACGCGCTCCCTTTGCGTAGACGCAACACGTGGACATGACCAAAGCGAAAGAGTCAATATTTATTCATTCACTTTAAATAATGCTCACATGCTTGCCGTTGGTAATGCCTTCGCGTTGATTAAGAACATAAACACATACCTAAGTACCCGCAGCACTACTGTGGATATATTTTAAGCAAGCGCACAGCCAAATCTACTATAGCTGACTACAAGTAGACATACTTTTGTAATGTGATGTTTGCGTATCGCTGTGTTCTATTTAAGTGTTTGCGTCATTCCGACAATGTGGTCTTCAGCGATGGGGGCTTGTCTTGCGTGGTCGCATGAAAAGGTTCTTTATTTGTGATAAGGTTGATATTAGAGGCGATAAGGCATGGCTAAACACATTTTTAAATGAATTTATGTCTTTTTACACTATCAATGAATGCCCAGTAGGAAATTCGAAACATTTATAAATTATGCTGGTGATTCGTAGATAGTAGATTTTTTAACGGTACATAAAAAAATTAGGAATTATCTAAATATTTGATAACATGCAAAAAAAAAAAAATTAGGAAATGTTAGAAATTGCCTTGAGGTAAATATTTTTGGAACCCTGGATGTTAAAAAAATGCTCAAATCTGGTTTAAAAGTCATAACATTTTTAAAGAAAACAGATTTTTTGTATGGGAAGCTATCGATAAGCAATGCCATTTAAAAGTAAGCTAAAAAATTGCCATGCAAGATAATTATTTTCTTCGCCCTAATATGTATGTATAATCAAATTCGTTAATATTTTTTGGGATCACCTTAATGTGCATGTATAATCAAATGCTCCTACTTATACATATATTCTCACTGCTGTTCCATATTCACTTGTTTGCTGCAGTCAACGGCTTCTAACTTCATGACAGGGGTCAATTTTGGGGCTATCGTGATTGCCTTCTGCCAACTAGTAGAGCTCATTATTTTATTTGTACAAATTTACAAATGTCTTTGCATGACTTTCACGGTTTTCCGTTGTCTAGTCGATCAGTCAGTCAAGTATGACATTTCAGTTTGAAATGGAATTAAATTTAAGTATATATGTATATATACATATGTCAATATATGTACACACAAGTATGTAAGTCATAATGTTTGAAATATTTTGTTTTACTTTAGAACAAGCTCAGTACTGTTCACAGATTATAGGTATTTTCTTACCCAGACATTTATAATGTTGCTTAATCATTTTGCCACATTTAATGGATTATCAAACATATTTTTTATGGAAATATTTAAATACCGGCTTTGAGTACTGATAAGAGTCGCAAAATCGTTGCTAAAATACCTTAACCAATGCCCGACCTTAAATGCACAAATGTTTGTACAAAAATATGTATTCGCTTTCAGTTAAGAAGTATTATGCTAAATTAATTGAACATTTTTTTAATGAAATGAAATGTTAAAAGTCCGCGCTACACTTTTTTACTCTTATCTTAAAATATAAGTAGCTGAAATATTTAAAATCGGCCGGCATTTTTTCTTAAAATACAGTTAAGTACAAAAAAATTTTCCCCTAGACAAAAGGTATTAAAATTGCATATTTCTTAAATTTTTCAATACATAAGCAAATTCTTCATATTAACACGTGTTCACTAGAATTTTTGCTGTCTCATTTGTCTCATTGTGTTGTAGGCGGATCTGATTGGCCATAATCCTCAAGTGAAATAAATCACTAAATTTTTCTCAAGTAAATGTAACATACGTAAACAGCTCTGTATACATCCATACATATGTACAGTGTTTATAAATATATCTTTTTTATATATATACGAACTTTAGACCACTTTGGTCAGATGATATTAGGTTCTACACACAACAAAGCCAAAAATTAACGAAAATATTCGAAAGTGAAAGCGGTACACAGCGGATCTAATCTACAAGTGTATTGTGACACTTAGTCACGTAAGACAAGCGGGGTGTGTGTAAATGTTTTGAAAGACAGTTGCGAGAAGTTATATAGCAAGCCACATATACAATATTTAGGGTATAGTTAGAGCAATCTGTTATAAAAAATATATATATACATATTTAATATAACTAATAGAATAAATAGCTACATTATCGTTTGTATGTCATTTAAAAGTGGCAGAAATCACATTTTGGTGTTGAAAAAAATATTAAAAAATGCTGTTAAACCATTTTCATATATACTTTTTCAGAATATTTATATAAAAATAATCTTAATACGCGGAAATTTCGCAAAACATTATTTTCGAAAATCATAATTTCGAATTTTTGGAAGATATTTTTTTAAAAAACAATAATTTCGTATAAATTTTGTAGCTTTTTATTAATACAAAAGTTTTCATTAACTACGAAATAAAATTAAAAAAAAATCTTCTTATTTTATAAATTTCAGTTTTGAGTCGAAACTACTTCGAAACGTTATCAAATAATTTTTATGTGTACTTCTTTGAAAATAATTGCATAAAAGTAACATTCATTCCTAAATTTTTGGAAAATATTATTTTCGAAAATTATAACTCGAATTCTTGGAAAACATTATTTTCGAAAATCATAATTTCGAAAGACTTTGTGACCATTTATTCATACGAAAGCTGTCATTACACTATGGAATATAATTGAGATCAATATCTATCTTTCTATATTTTGTAATCGAAATATCATAGTTTTGAGTCGAAAAAATTCGAAAATGTTACTAAATAATCTTATGCGTACTTCTTCGATAATAAGTTCATAAAAATAACATTTTCGAAATTTCGAAAAACGTTATTTTCGAAAATCATAATTTCGAATTCCCTTTGTGGCCATTTATTTATACGAAAGCTCTCAATATACTATAAAATAAAATGAAGGTCAATATTTTCATATTTTATAGCAGCAAAATGATAGTTTTGAGTAAAAAAAATTCGAAGTCTTAGAAAATACTGATTTATTCCGAAAAGTTAAGTTGAAAACATTTTTTTTTAAGTGTCAAAAAATAAATGTTTTGAAGTTTATTATTACTTAAAGCTTACTATAGTACGCTGAGC
Source organism: Bactrocera zonata (assembly GCA_037783105.1). NCBI lineage: Eukaryota > Metazoa > Arthropoda > Insecta > Diptera > Tephritidae > Bactrocera > Bactrocera zonata. The sequence goes on from JBAWJQ010006322.1 coordinate 41,989, forward strand.
GCATATTTTTGCAAATTGTATACTCCTTCATTCCAAAAGTTACGTAAACTGTGCTTTTGAAATCCCTTTCATATCATTTAAAAAAGCTAACAGATGTCAGAAAAACTTCATTTCAAATTCTACCTGAACCCACGATCTGCCGAATACCGGCCAGCAATTCAAATGACACGAAATAAAAATAAAACGTTAATTTTATTAATGCACAATACAAGTCAGACTTGGATTGACTTACTGCCTAAATCATTATTTTCCAGCGTCAGGTAATGCAAATATGAGCAAAATGCATATGTATTTATTCAACTGCAAGTGTTGAAAAATGTGCAAAGCCAATATTAAACTGTTGCTAGCTTATAAAGCACAGCTATAACAACAATTAAATAACTTGAAGTGGCAACAAAAGACGAATGGAGAAATGGATATGAAAATAAAATAAAATAAAATGAAATAAAATATAAATTAAATTAAAATATAATTAAATATTTGAGAAAATAAAAAAATAAAAAAAATTAATTAAAATATAATTTAAATAATTTAACATAATTAATTAGCACGATGTTACTCAGCGCAAAGTCATGAAATAGCAGCAATCAAGTTTATCAGCTTTTATAGCGCAACAACGTTTCATAATAAAATACAAGCAAATAAAGTAAATTTGGGCCCATAACCTGTTGTTTACGGTTTGATTAGCAACCGTTAGTTGACTTTTTCATATAATATAAATGTGAAATATTAATATGTTTGTTAAAAATTGCAAAAGTCAAAATTTCATATTTTCATATTTTTTTTAAGTGGAAAATTCAAAATTTCTATTTTTATGTTTTCTTAATTTTTGTTTATTTTTTATATTTATTTATTTTTGTTTTTTATTTTTTAATTATTTTTTTTTTGCTATACATTTTTTCTGTGTTCAAATTTCAAATATTTTTTGTTTTATTTATTTAGTATTATTTTTATTTTTCTATTTACTTAAGTGTTATTCAAAAATTATTTAATTCATTTATTTTTTTTTCAGTGCACCACGTCCTGTCTTCAAAAAATCTGCCTCGAATGGCCGACACATAGAAGAGGTCTCATTAACACCACAGCATGAGGAGATCGTGCAATACATCAATGACTGTAAGTGTCAAAAAAGGATACTTAAGTGAGACTAAAATAGTATTTGGTATATTTTGAGCACTATTGAGACATATGTTGTCAAGTGGTTGCTGCGAGAATCAGAGAAAAACACTTAAGAAGAAGAAAAAAAGTAAAACACTTAAGAAAGTATTATTTTACAAATTATTTTTAGATCAGTGATCAGTAGAGATCTGAGAAATAGAGCATAAAAATTGTTAAGTGAAATTTCGAGACTAGAATTGTTTTTTGAATAAAAGGAGCAAAACTGGTCTATGCGTAGCTCATGGGGCTACCAGATTAATCTAACCTAACTTAATGTAGTATCAGCAATTTATTGCGACAGGGTACTTCAGAAGCCTTGATTTCAACAAATTTACCGTTAAATAGTTTATATACGCTAGGGACGTTGTCATTACTATATAATAGTGATTTAGGGCTCACCTTTTTCACCCTAACTATTCTGTAACTATCATTTCCTTATCTAACTGTTACAATTTTCCATTTCTTGCACTCATCCATAGCGTGGAACGTCATTGTGGCGCATAATCCTTACGACTCCGCGTTCGAAAGCAATGGCCATCCGGAACAACCTACGGACTCCAACAACAACTCCGGTAAATATGCAATGTAAAATTTTCGAAAAAAATTCGCCTAACCACACTTTTATTTTTGCAAACTTGTAGCAGGTTCTTCCATCGCATCCACCTCAACATCATCGGCCGCCTCATCGGTGTGCACCTCGCCGCAACCGACCGCATCGATCTATTGCATCGAACCGCCGAGCCCAGTGTTGAGCGATTTCAAACCCTTCGATTTGGTGACTTGGTGGTATGATCGCCTCTGTGATGTCAAGAGCACGTGAAGTGTGACGACGAACTAAAGCTAGCGAGAGAGAGTGAGTGTGCGCGTGAATGTGTGCGTTCGTGTGTGTGGGTGAGAATGTGACGTAAATGTACAACGAAGTGCTATTGAGTAAAACGAAAACAAGCTTAGACACATAAATACAAATAATTTACAACCAAAAAAGTGGCAGCAAGCGAAATTTCCTGCATAAAACACACAAACCACAAACAAATTAAGCAAATCATAAACAATTGTGAATTGTCATCACCTGCGTCAGACAGTCGTCGTCGTCGGCGCCGAAATGCAGTGTAATTAACATACATACATACGTAAATAGAAATGCATATACATGCAGGCTATATATACACACTTACCTATATGTGTAAAATAATTACTTTTTAATTAAGTTTTATGTTTATATTTACTGCAGATATGTTTGCTTGTTTTTTTAATTAGCTGTTACAGTACTAAAGTAATAAATATTGCATAATAAATATATTTAAATTTTTATAATAATTTAGAAACTCAGAAAATAACAATCCTAATAGTTATAATATATGTACATAATATATATATTAGTTAACATAATAATGCAACAGTTTAAAATAAATTCAATCGGCACTTTTTATTAGCAAGCACTGTAGTTACGCTCAAACGAATATAAGTAAAATATTAGCTATAAATTAACAACAGAATCGCTGTGAGAACTCGAGACGTATGATACATAAGAACTTTCATTGACGAAATAATTATATTATGCAACAAAATGTATACTTATAGTCGTTGAAGAACGTTATATGACATTAAGAATGCGAAATATGCGCTAATCGTAAGCAAGCAACGTAAAAAAATAGTATATTTTACTTATTTTTTGCTAATTTAGAAAAACTGCAATAATTAGAAAACTCACCACGAAAAAAAATTCAGCACAAAAAATTACACCACAAATGAAAATTTAGCACGAGAGAAAATTTACCACGAAAGCAATTTCACCATGAAAGAAAATTCACCACTTAAGAAAATTCATCAACATTTTTGAACAAAAAATTATAAAATGAAAGACTTTTCTACCTACTCTGCTATATTCTATTAAAACGATAAGTAGAAATAACATTTCTACAGTTAAAATAAACTTACACTGTAGGAAAAAGTATAGTACTAACTTTAAACCAAACAAAAATCACATTTTTACAGTTATATTAAAATATATTACGTTGTGGAAAAAAGTATAGCGCTAAACTGAAATATTTGTTAAAACTATTTGACTGACATTAATTGCGACAGCACTTTGAGATACAGTGTAGGTATATAGAGTGCCGGCCAAAAATTGTTAGCCAAGCTTAAGCATCCTGTAGGACATGCAGTTTAACCCACACTCCTTTGCCATAATGTGTTATAGCAATTTTACAGTTACCGCCAGCTGTTGTGTAGACACTTTGAAGGCCAATGTATTACAAGGGAAATGTTAGATTTGTTGTTATGAGACCAGCAAACTGTTTTTAAGGAAATGTTAAAGAAAATGCATATATGTATGTATTTGTACAGAGCTATTGTTGAGTGTAAAATGTATTTTATATAAAAATATCAAAATATTGTTTGCCATATTTTTAAGAGCACGGAAACTGCAACTATCAACTCCAACTATACAAAAATAAAACAAAACTTAAATATTTTTTCAGTTAAAAAAATCGTCGAAAGTATGAATATGAAAAATTTTTAGCAAAAATTTTAAATTAAAATTTTTTTTAACAAAAATTCGTAATTAAATTCTTTTTTTTAACAAAATTTTGCAAAAATCGTATATTTTATAGTCCATTGGTAGTTATTGATTAAAATAATTCTATTTAGTTGTTCTTTGCGTACTTATTATATAATTTAGAAATGTGGACACAAAGTAAATTCGCACAAATTAGTTAATTATTTAAATTGTTTTTAATATTGAAACTCAGCTTTATAAAAATTGGTTTATTTATGTATACAAATTGTATATTAGAACTTTTTCACAAGTAAAAAATTTAAAATTTTCAAAAAATAAATGTTTATTAAAGAAACTACAAAAATGTTCACTGAATTGACGCATAATTAACTTTATATTTTCGGAAAATCAGAGTTTAGTTTTTTAAAAAACGCATATAAAATTTGTTTCATCCAATCGACGTATAATAATTTTTTGCTGGTAATATTTATAGAAAATTATTTACTAACTTTCAAGACTTAAAAATCGCAGCTATTGAGTTTTTCATCCAATCGACGTATAAGTTATTGCTTCACTGTACTGTGCAATAAAAAAATAGTGCTATAACAATTTTTTTGTTACTTAATATTAAAAAACGCCATAATTCATTGAAGCGTGACCCCTATTTTGAAAGCAAAATAAGCATGAATATAAATTTTATGTAATGTGATGAGCACATAAAGGAATTACCCAAAAATTTTACCAAAAATTACCCAAAAAATAACCGAAAAATTACCCAAAAAGTTTACCAAAAAATTACCCAAAAAGTTGTCAAAAAAATTACCCAAAAAAATTCCAAAAAAATCTCAAAAAATTACACAAAAAAACTAAACAAAAACTGAACTACTAAAATGAACTTGCCTTACAATTATTTTTTTAATTATCCTTAGTTAATTTACTTGTTGAATTGTCAAGCTTTGCTTGTTTGAACAGACAATAATATTAGTAGGCAATAAGGCGGAGAAAAAAAGTTGAAGAACACAAATATTATTTAAATATTTTAATGTATAATAAAAATATTTTTAATAATATTAATAAAAATTATTTAAAAAAATTAAAGAAAATTAGTTAAAAGGAATCAAATAACGAATGCATTTTACGTGGGCAAACATTGGTAGCGAATAACTCAGTAATTCTATAGAATTTACGCTAGAAAAGTAATAAATTAAATATCACAAAGAAAGCAATTAATAACATTCAATTTGAACTGATATGCTAACTATGAATAAGTCACAAAAACAACGTGTAAACTTCAAAATATTTGTTAGAAAGCTAAATTAGGAAAATACTTCTATAGGACGTTAATTTATTGCCCGTTTTAGATATCTCTATGTAATTACAATTCTGCGTTAATAATGATTACATAACTGTGCACTTATTGGAGATTTTGAAATGCTGTAAATAAATTAAAGTACAATAACAAAAAATTATTTTTTGTTTTGAAAAGTAATGAATTTATAAATGACTGCAATATTTCGTGAGTTTTATTATAAACGGAGCAGACAAGTTATATATATAAATTTACAATAAACTAGCTGATAACCAGCAACAAAAGTGAAAATTAAATAAAAAATATGAAAATAAAATAAATTTTAGCTTTATGATGAAATATTCAAAAATATTGATGAAATATGTAAATGATGCATAATGAAAAATTATTAAGATGTTGAAATGTGAAAAATATGAATAATTAACTGTTAAAAATATTGTTGGAAATTGGTTGTAAAGTTTTGGCACTCACGGCAGCTATTACAAAGAAGAAGCAAAAGAAAAATGAAAATTTTCTGCATACTTACAACATGCATATAAAAGATGTATACTAAATTTTAGACCAATTATTCGGGTGAATGTGAATATGAAATAATTTAAAAGATATTTTCTTTGAGCGTAAAAAAATTAGTTTTTTTCGTATTTCTCCAATTTCATTGAAAGCTTCATTAAATACCAACGGCATGAAAATTAAGTAAGTTCGCTTATGCAACGTTAAAATGAATTTCTAGTTAAAAATATTTTCTAAGCTTAACTACATATTCTCTATATCTCAAATTTCATCGAAAAGACGAAATAGTTCATCATAATTAATTTTTAAGCTCCGAAATAATATTCATCGAAGCGACGAACTCGTTTAATATACGTAAACTATACAAATACAATGAAATTTAGCTGTGAAAGGGTTGAGAATATAAAATTTTGAAGCAACTTGAATGCCTGCGTCTTCAACTTATTTGTTAGAAAAGCTGCTTGACAGCATAATTTATAAGAAAATGTATGTATGTATGTATGTACGCAAGAAATACAAATTATTTTAATCAAATACATAAATTTTGCTGCATAAAAATAGTAAAATAAACAAAAAGTTAGTGCAAATTGACGAAAACATGCTTCCATTAAATATGTTTTGGCTTGAGAGAGTACCTACTGATACGACTAACCAGTGAAACTAGCAATTACCTTTATATAAGCAAATAACTTAAGATATTTACAGTTGCACAATTGAGGCAATGGAACAAGTTTTACTATATGTTGCAAGAACAAGTGGCATGTGGCATAAACATTAATTACTAAAGCAAAGGAATGTAAACATTGTTGAGTGCTCTTAGTAATACTTATATGACTGTAAGAGATGACGAAAATGTACACAAAGCAAATATGAAAAAATATAAAACAAAAATAAAAAAAATTAAAAAAGTAAAATAGAAGCAAAAATAAAAATATTTTAAGCAAAACTACAAATTGTAAACGAAAGCAGCTGCAAGAAAAAAATAACTGAAAATGTCATTGATGCAAGCACCAGCAACAAGTGCATAATGTCTAAAGCAAAATATAAAAAAAAGTTGACAAAAATGAGCAATTATTGTTTTTTTTCTTTTTAATAAAAAATCTTCGTATGTAAGTATGTAAAAAATATATTTATTTTGTCCTCATACGAACAACATATATGCTAAAGTGCATTTATAAGCGCGTAGTAAGTATAAATGTATATAAAATATATATTTTGTCTTCACAAAATTTTTTCCAATATTGAACACACTCAGTTCGTATATAGTATAACTGCTAACTGTTCAACGTGAAATTCATTGCTGACTTTCGTTGTTTTCACGTACAATATTATTGTGCTGTTGTACCCTCGGGCAGAGACGCAAGGACTTCACAAATAACTCTAAATTTTGCTTAAACTCTCTTATACAGTCCGTTTCGTTAGTTTCTGTGTCGTTGTTGTTGCTATTGTTATTGTCATCATATAAGTTTTTCATATTCTGATTGGCATATAATGTGATCGTCTCCTCATCCAAACAATCGATTAATTGTTGCGCATTCACGATGCATTCGCCGGCATTGTTGAGCGCATCGCGGAGACGTTGGATCTGGTTGGAGGAGGTTAGACATGGAGAATTATTGATAATCATGCAAGTAGGTGTAGTTGAATCTTTTAAATTTCACTGAGAATGTAATGCATGAGTACAAAGAGCTTGACAAGCTCGTCAACAAGGGTAATGCTTGAAAATTCTACGAATGCGGCGACTAATAGAAGGGTTCAAGGCCGGATTCTCGTAGAACTCCCAAAAGTGATCTAGTGACTGATGCCCAGAGCATATTAAAATTATGAAGGAAACACTTCTTCAGCTGCTAAATGGCAGTAAAAGTATAACACCAGGCGATTGCAAACCTGGTTCCCCAATTGATGACGATGGAGAAGACGTTCCATTGCTCGACCTTGCAGAAGTTCGAATAGCAATTACTCGCCCGCCTGAACAACAAAGCGGCGGGGGTCGATGGATTGCCGGCTGAGCTATTCAAATACGGCAAAAAGAACTGATAAAGATCCGGCAAGAAGACACAAAATTAGAAAACGGAATTCGTACAGTGTAGTTCAAGAACTGCCTCTCTCTTCGGCAGCATGAGGCACCTTAGTTGACAAAAAAAAGCGGTTTCTGAATGAGTCAAAAGTCTCACCTCTAAATTCTTTCTTGCCTGAAACTGCAGATACTTGAAACATACTTCTTCGAAACGTTTCTGTGATATGAGATATTCATCTAAAAGATTGTCGTAACGCGCTTTTGCGGTTTCTGTTTCACAACGACTCACTTGCAGCAGCTTTTCTTTCTTTATGAGTTGTCGACGGCATTTCTTGTATGAAATGGAAAGTTCATCATATCTAAAAATAAACACAATTGAATTCTAACTCGCTACTAACTAATCCGAGCATCCAAAAACATAAAGTATAGAATTGACGATTGGTGGTTTGCTGATATTATCACCAAGCCAAAAGATCACACCAAACAGAAATGTCTCATGTGCGAAGTCAAACATTATGATCGCATTCACCTTTGTTGCATTAGCAGCGGACTTATCGATTCGAATGCTTCGGATGAGCAAGACCAACGCTCCGTGGCACAACAACGCGAGACCGCATTTTCCGGCGCCTCATCCTCAGTTGCAGAGGCGGCGTCAACACCGCGTATTAGTTCCATCAGCCGCACATTACGTGCCTTCTCATTATCCAATGACTGGCACATATCCTTCAGCTTCTCTGTTTGACGTTCGTATGCCATACGCAAATGGAAATCGTTTTGTCGATCCTCAAGTATGGTATTCTCCAATTCACCAACGGTTTGTATAATCTGTTGAACTAGGTTATAGGTTTGCGGATTCGGTTGGAGCTTATTTCCAAAGTTGGCTTGTTTGCTGGTGGACGGAAGCTGTGATGTGAGTTGGAGCGATAGTTGACGCGCTTTTGAAATTGGTGGTGGTGGAAAAAGTGTCTGACTGCTGCAACTGCTCTGGAAAGGCTGCAGCGGTAATGTAAAGGGATTGTGGCGAAGCGGCGTGGCGGGTTCTGCGCTTGCTGGTATTGGCTGTGTTTGCTTGCGGCCGTCTTGCGGCTGCGATGTGGTTGGTTCTTCTTCGGTTGCTGATTCTGCTTGTAGTTGTATTTTATCGGCTGCTTGGTCCCAAGGTATATCGAGTTCTTGGTAGGGCGTTTCTTCAAAAGACATTATATACACCGTTTGCACAAAGAGTGGCTGGTTGACTTATTTTTAATGAGAGTCCGTGTTCCGTAAAATATATCTTTTATTGGTAAAATTAAGTTTATCTTTAATTGTCTTCCTTCGTGTATTACAATTCCTATATTGTTGGCCGAAATGCTTTGGTAAATCGTCTACTTGCGCGTGTGCGTATGGGCCGAGCGGTACGGAGGGCAGTAACTGAATGAATGACTGATAAAAAATATGATAAAAAATATTTTAACTTCAAATTTTTTTATGACAATTTAGAATCAAACACAGAAATCATCACTTTGGGTGAAAATATTGTGAGAGAAAATTGATTCAAAATAGCTTCAAGACTCGAATTGCTTGAGTGAGTGGAGCGAAGTAAAACTACAAAGCGTAAAAGATATATTATAGATACCTGAGAGAAGAGGCCTCAATGCTAGAGTTTGAAGAGGTTGTCAAGCTGGCCGACAGGGGTAATGTGACTAATAGGTTTCAAGATCGGAGCATTCTCTTGCAAAACACCCAGAAGTGATCTAATGAGTGGTGCATACAGCGTACTGAAATTATGGAGGGAACATTTCTCTAACTTGGTGAATGGCAATGAAAGATTAACACCAGGAGGTGGTGAACCCGATTCCTCAATCGATGACGATGAAGCGAGTTCCCTTGCCCGACCACGAAGAATTTGAAATAGCATTTACCCATCTGAGGGCAACACAGCGGCGGTAGTTGATGGATTACCGGCCGAGCTTTTCAAATAATTCTTTGGACATTTCGGAGATTCTACAACGTATATACGAGTATTTAAAAGATTAGCGTGTTAAACTGGGCCGATTTAGACATGTTCTTCTGCCAGTATTTACTCGAACTAGTTCCTCAGTTCCTGAGATATCAATTTGAAAATCTGCACACATTCTTTTTTTGCAAAGAAGCTACTATTTGGCGGAACTACCTATATCGGATCACTACAGCATATAGCTGTCATATAAACTGAACGGTCGAAACCAAATTTTTGTATGAAAAACTTTAGTATTTGATAAGATATCTTCGTGAAATTTGGCAGGGATTATTTCTCTAAACAACGCCACAATCTCTGAACAAATGGTTCAAATCGGACCACTATAGCATATAGCTGCCATGTAAACTAAACGATAAAAATCAAGTTGGTGTATGGAAAACTTTTTTATTTGATAAGATATCTTCGCGAAAATTGGCAGAGATTATTATCTATGGCAGCTATGTAATATCCGAAAAAATTATTCCGATTGGAACACTGTAGCCTATAGCTACCGTACAAACTAACCGGCCAATATCAAGTTCTTGTACGAAAAACTCTTCTTTTTTGTGTGGTGCAACCGCAGTTAACGTTTTTCTGGTTATAGTACATACTACTATTTATATCTATGCAAGTAAGTCATGTGTACTCTTATATATGGTCTACATACTGCCTACTAACAAGATGTGTACAGCAAAAACCATACTCTCCTCAAACCACCGTCTTTAGTCCATAGCATAGCTACGCATATTATTTCACACAGACTTCATATGACTCCTTTGTTTAATTTCTCAGTTTTATTTTAAGATTTTTACCATTCAGTTAATTCTATTTTATTTTCTTACAGTTAATAGTCCTGCTTGCCTCTTTTCAATATGCAACAATATGGAAAACTTAAATGAATGCATCTCAATTTATGCAACAGCAACAAAAACAAAGAAACCTGCATCCCTTTGTCCATTCGTGCGTAAATTGTAATTTTAAGTTTCTTTGTGCGAGCGCGTATATGCATACTTACATATATATCTGTATGTGTGTAAGCTCCGCAGTCATTTATGTATATTGATTAAGGTGAATTTTCGAAGTTGCTACTTTCTTTTTGCCATACGCCGACGCCTGTATGCATTTACATTTTACTCAGCAGTAAAAAAATATACCGTTATTAACTGCGTACATGTGTGTATGTATGTGTGGTCGATATCCGCCTGTTGAGCCCGTTGAACGCTCGCACCAGCAGCGCCAATTGATAGTCGATCAAGCGTAGCAAGCCAACTATGAGGATCCTTACAAAGCGTTCGTGTGTGTGTGTATGTGTACATGCATATTTATATAGGTGTATGTAAGTATGCAGTTGTGTTTGTGTATATTTCTATTAGTTTGTCTGCGATTTTGTCATACTTTTTTGCAGCTTTGCTACTACTTTTAATGCCATTCAGTTGCTTGCCTCTTCGACGGATTGCGTTCAGAGGCGCTCCTCCGTGCGTCCTCACTATAATTGTCATGTGTTTGATTGGTAGGTGTGTGTTGTCTGTATGTGTTATCCGATTGGTGGCATCGCTTTTCCGGGTTTATTGAATTTGTCATTCATAGCCATGTGATTAACGCCACAGTGTAATAAAAATATTCATATTATGGCAGCAGGAAGGGAGTATAAAGAGTATAAAAGAAAATAATGCCATAAGAAAAAAGTTTAATACGTTAAAGGAATTATGGATTAAAAAATCGCTTTGATGAAGTGCAAAGAAAACACTCAAGGTAAATAGAAAAATATCACTGCTCTGTACTGTGAGAGATAAAAATGTAAATATACGTCAATGGAATAGGATATGCTGGCTTTTAAAGGAAGATTATGGAGAATTTATATGGAGTTTACAAGCCGTCCATGAGTTAATGATGCAGTTATGACCGAAGATACCTTAAGTTGAAGTTGCTAGGTTAGGTTAGGTTAGATTAGGTTATAGAGTTGATAAAAATTTGTCATTTGTGTTACCCAAAAACTTCATAAGGTACATCACCTCTTAGATCGACGGAACCTTTCATGTCCTCCTTAACAAATTTTGAGCCCACAGTCAGCGAGCTCAAAGTCAGCATAGCAGCTCGGCTATCAGAGTGAATACACACCTCTCTGAAAGAGATTACACCTCGGAGCAGTATATTTACCGCTAACTTGATGACAGCCACCTCCGCTTGAAAGACGAATTATTCTGAAGGCTGGACTAGACACACAATTTTATTTTAGGTCTTATATGGGTCTCTGGTAATCCTACACTGTTGGAACATTGATAATAATTTGCGGTTGATAAGGACTGTCTAAAAAGAACGACTTCTTAAAGGGGTATTCTTGTTTAGACGAGGGATTCGAAATCAACTGGAGAAATATTGAGCTAACACAAATTAATGCAAAGCTGCAAGGAATGACGGTAGAATGACTTCTTAAGCGAGTATTATTGTCCAGAAATTCGAAAAAATTGAGAATTGTTTTGTAATTATATATTCAAAAATAAAAATTCGGATCTCTGGCTCGAATACGTCCTTAAGCTAACAAAATTTAAACTTTTAGAAAAATAGAACATGAAATACCAGGATGTGGGCTAGCCCTTTGGGTTTGGTTATGTTGCTATAGAAATTTGTCTGGATATATGTTAGTTTAGTTGGTTCTATTGTAGAGTATAACTAATATAAGGATCTTACTTATCATTTATCTTATCTCATGCTCTAATATAGAAAAAGTAATAGTTTAAATAAGAAAAGCTTGAAATATAAAGTCTCTTCTCTTCAACTTGCTAATATGAAAGCACTATATGCCCACTAAATAGTTAAGCTTTTTTTTGAAAATATATTTGAGGCATACAAAAAACCGCTGGTAGACAAAAAGATCATTAATCATAAGCTATACTGGTCAGAAATTGTAGGCATAGCATTTTATGTATCTGAGGCGTACAGATATCTTTCTAAAATGCATTCTTTTTGGTGTATCTCTTTTCGAAAGTTTTCTTTGTGCTCTCTTGACACTTTCAAAACAATTATAGCTGCACCCCGTATTTTGACCCTAAGATATTTTCTAAGAATCCAAAAGTTTTCCACAGACCTCTAATTCATTAATTTGAGTTCATATCATTAACTACACAATAATAATTTCCGTAATAAATCAACTAAAACAGCAATAAATATATGAATATAAGCTGTTAACTACACAACCATTCATAAAAACCTGCATCACCATAAATACCCAGACGATATCTCGTGAAACTGATTATCAGCTAAAGATATAGCTAGCCCAAAAATAGCTGAGAACACAGCACAAATGCAATATTTGGACACGAGCCGCGTCGCTGATAAAATTACTGGAGCAAAGAGCTGTCGTGTTGGGTTTTATATCTTTTTGCTCTTGCTGAAGTGCTGAGCGCAAATTAAAGCTCAGCAACGCTCCACAAGCGCACGTTGTGTTGGTAAATGATTTTAGTAGCGTTTTGTGCAGAGCGAATTTTAGTTTACTTTGTGCGCGGCTGCTGGCTTGTTCAATTGAATTGTTAGTTGGAAAGCAAAACGTGTGAAATGAGTAGTTGACAAGTGACATTACTTGCTAAAAATCAATATTTTACCGAATTATTTAGTTATATAAGCATTAAGTAGTTATTTATAGAAAAATTTTCCACAAGTTATACGTCCAAACGTGCTTTAGTGAGCATTATATACGCAAATATGTCCAGTTTTGTGAATGCTGTGCGTGGTGTCTTCCGCCGTCATCCCTTTCTCGCCAACAGCGCCATCTATGGCAGCTTATATGTTGCGGCCGAGTATTCGCAGCAATATTTGGTGAAGCGTGTGCTGGTAAATGCGTATTTTTTTTGCATTTTTTGTTGTTATGTATATTATATACTAGATTTACTGACATAAGATGTTTATAGATGTGAGTGTAATGAGTTGTTGATAAACATTTGTATATAGATAATAAGAAGGCTATAGTGGAACTACCAAAATATGTGGAAAATGAAATGAGTACTAATTTCATCTGTAAAAAGTTAGCCCACAGAGATGATCAAATTGTAGAACTCCACATTTTTGGGTTCAAATGCATTGTGTATGTAGTGAAAATCATTGGAAACAGGTCTTATGGTAGACATACTACCCAGAAGAATCAAAGTTGACATTTCCGCTTACCTCACGACCTCACGACTATTCGATATTAACACGGTTAATATACAACATATGAGATGAGGTGCTTTGAAGTTACTTGAATGGCAACCACTAGATATTGCGTTCAATAAGAGTAAATTTAATGAAATCAGAAATAATGTTTTACATCTTTTACTTTGTAAAAAGTTCCAGAATGTTAATATGCTGTCTAAAATATACTGAGGCTACCTCCCCGACATACAAAGTTTTTCAATATTTATCTGATATATTGAAGAGAACAGTAGGATTTTATGATATGGAGTATAAATTTCTCTCAAATATTTCGCTCCATTATAAAATCTGTTGATTTTGAATGGATGGATAGTTCTAGGATGCCGTTCTTAAAGGTAAAATATATTCAGGCTACTTTCTCTATACAAATTCCTATATAGATTATTTGATACATTGTATACAATCGTAAGAAAGTTGAATGATGCGATGCGGTATATCCACTCAACTGGAGTGGAAGATGGTTCTAGGATGGGCTAAGTGAAGTTATACGAGTGTTACAAGAAAATTTTTAAAGTGAATTAAGTAACTTGCATCATGTAATCATATAAAATTTACACACATACGCAATATACACACACACAAATACAATATACTTCTTTTCGCGAACAGCCGGAAACCGAAGCGGAAAAAGAGGATATCGATTATGCTACAATAGGTCGGTATGCTGTAATGGGTACAACCGTTTTCGCACCAACACTCTATACATGGTTTGTTGATTTTTATATATATTTTTTTTGAGTAAGGGTATTCACAAAGCTCGAAAGATGAAACTGCAGCTAAAATAATTTATATAAATGCATACGCAAATTTTGACATTTGGCTAAAATTTTTGAGAAAAAATTTAGAAATTAATTAATAAAAAATAATTATTAAAATTTTAATAAAAAGAAGTTTTATAAAAAATTGTTACAAAATAATTAATAAAATTTTATAAAAAATTATTAAAAATTAAATTACAAAAATTTTAATAAAAAAATATATATAAAAAATTTCCTTAAAAAATAATTACTAAAATTTAAAAAAAAGAAAAAATTGTATAAAAAGTTGTTAAAAAAATAATTTAATTATTAATTAATTTAAAAATTTTAATAAAAAAAAAACATTCGTATGGAAATTGTTAAAAAAGTAATAACCAAAATTTTCATAAAAAATGTGTCATAAAATTTTTTTTTAAAATAATTATTAAAATTTTAATAAAAAGAAATTTCGTAAAAATTTGTTACCAAAATTTTAATTTAAAAAAATTTCCGTGAATACCCTTTAATACGTTTATTATTTGTTTATTTACATTAAGTGCCAATGATTTAAACTTTTATTAATTTCTTCATCACATTCAACATCGTATCTGCACCGCTTTGTGTTCCGACGCACATTTGCTTATTTGCTTTTGAATATTTTATGTACACTGTTACTTTTGCATTGCCCTTTTATTGGCTTTAATTAAAATAAATTTGCAAGTAAGTTGTTTTTGTCTGTGCGCACAAATAAATTAATCATGAACCTCACTCAGCACTAGACCAAGCCTAGCGCACCTTAATTTTGTTATCACATCACATTTTCGCTCTCTATCATAAGCACTCTTATTTTATTTACACAAAAATTCACCAGCTTGTTTGAAATTTAAGATTTAACACAGTCACAGCACATTTTAGTGTTTTTGTCTTATCATGGTGTGCTTATCATACGTTTATCCATGAATTCACCACATGGTTACGAAATGCACGTGTTGTGTCTCAACACATAAACAACTGTTTAGTTTGTTTTCTCACATGCTCTCTTTTTCTCCCTTTTTTCCATTATCTCTCTCTGTCGTTTTCTTAACCTCTTCTCCTTTCTTGTGTGCAACTCTCGCAGTTTTACACCAGTATTCTTTATTCTTTGAGCTTTTCAACAATCACCAACAACTTTACCAAAGTTTCTTAAGCAAAGCTCATATGCTGGTAATCAAGCTTTGTTAGTGATACTTTTACACCTTTGAAGAAATGATAGTTGAAGCTTGAAGCTGACTTTTGAATGTATGGGTGCGCAGTTAAAATTTCTGTATATATTCTCGTTTAAGTCCGGTCCGACCGTCTAGATTTTCAAAGCATATAATTCTAGCAAATTTACCGTAAGTATTTTAATTTCGTCCACGTATTCCATTGCCTTCTCTGATTTGTGTATCCAGTAAGCTAAATTTTTCATCGGAATTTCTTTATGAATTATGTACTCATTTTAAAGTAGCGTAGTTAACGTCAAGTTAAAATTTTCGTTCAGTGTTGATTTTACTTCTCACCTGCTTTACTATACTCTTAGGTCTAAGCAGTGACAGTTTTCTAAGTCTCTTTGGGAGTGAAGTAACTGAGTTGGCAACCAATTTATTATTATTCAAAGGGGAACCATATTAAGAATCAAGGCTCTTGAGTTAGTCTTGTTGCTCTGTAAGCTGTATCTTATTAACTTTTAGCGGCCAAGGCTTGAAGTTTAATTTCAGTTCTATGAAGCTGTGGTTAGTCACGTTTAAGTTCCATAAGCCACAAATTTTAAAGGCTTTAGTTTAAAGCGATTCTTTCATAAAATTTATTTTCCTAAAAACTGTCGAATATATTTTGTATATTTTTTTTTTAATTTTTCACTTTTAAGTGTCAACATTTTTAGAAATTTACAAATACATTTGTATACAAATTTATTTTTTTATATTATATATAATATAATAAATATCGTTATATACAATTTTAACGACTTCAGCACACAAGAAAAAACACTCAAATTTTTCACTCATATATTTAGGCACAAAAACCTGCTTCACTCAATGTGAGTTAGTCTTGTATAGCGCAGCTTAAATGGATAAAATTATGCGGCATTGTCTCTCTTAGCGTGCACATTTCAAAGCTATGCACTGTTCCGTCTAATATTATGGCAAATTTAAGAAAATGTTTAATGAACGATAGCTTATTTAATACACTTTCAATTAAATAGGTACAAATGGTTGGATGGCACCTTCCCTGGCACTACCAAACAGATAATCGTTAAAAAGCTGGTGCTGGATCAATTCGTGTTAACGCCCTACCTGCTGACTGTTTTCTATACAGGTAAGCAGATTTTCAATTAAAAAGTTTAGAAAATAAAACAGTTCCCCAAAAAATAACTAATTTATATTAAACTATACAATACTTTTACTCAAATATTTCCAATTCTCCGCAATTACTTTCAGGCATGTCATTGATGGAGCAAGCTGAGGATCCTTTCAAGGAGTTACGCGAGAAATTTTTACCCACATTTACACGCTCTTGCATATTTTGGCTGCCGGCGCAAACTTTGAACTTCGTCATGGTTGCGCCGAGATTTCGCGTTATTTACATGGGGGTCTGCGGCTTTATCTGGGTGAATATTTTATGTTGGATCAAGCGGCAACCTAATGAGCTGGAGCCTGCCAGTGAGGTGAAACTGAAGGTGGCTGGTCAATAGAGGCTTAAACTAAGTAGATTTTGTTTTAGAAATTGGAGATTTTTAATAATTTAGTGCACTAGCAAATGCAATGCTATGAGATTTGAGCTTATTTTAACTTGTATTTAGAGAAGCTTTAAATAGCGTTTTTGAGAAAAATATTAAAAATAGGCTTATAGAATGCATTTAGGTATTAAATACTATTTTTAAAGACAACATGTCATAAATTGGTGAGAGAAAAAATGAAATGAATTTAAGCGAAGAGTTTCGGGAGAAATGTTTTTGAAAGATGTGAGATTTGACATTTTTTGAAAGATGTGAGATTTGTCTTAAGTTAACAATAAGTTACTTTTCATAAGCTATTACAAACGAATTTATTTGTAACAAATAGAAAAACATTACAATAAAGTCTATTGGAATTAATCGATAAATTTATACGATTTCAATTAATCCATACTTATCGATAAATTTTATACGATTTCAATTAATCGATATTTATCGGTAAATTCTATGATATTTATGACAGCGAAATTTTCACGAAAATGTTTACAAAGTATATTGTGGGTAAAACTTCATTCAAATTAAACGATACATATATTGAATAAAAACGATATGTTATCGATTTTTCGCAAAATATTTCGAAACATATTTAAAATGTATAACGACTTTACATTAACCAGCGACACATACTTTACTACGCTAAATAACAATATGATTATCGATTATCCGAATTATGTCGACTATATAAATACCGATACATTTATTGATTATCTTTTGTAAAATATTTACAAAGCAAACTATTAATAATTCTCATAATACCGTCTACAACGATTGTTCGAAAATCGATAAATTTATCGATTAAAAACAAAATACAATACAATACAATGTAAACTGTCTTTAATTCACGGCGTTTCAGCTAAGGTGAGTGTATGGTATTCATATAATTTGATGGTGTAACTAACTCACTTATACAACGTTTGCAGATTAGCCACGAAAGAAGATTGCCACGCCAAAAGAGCGCAACGCTCGTTGAAGTGCATAACTACTTGCGTGCCCTCAAATACAAGCACATACACACACCTTCAAACATACACAAGTGATTTCCTGTAAGCCAAGCGTCGCTATACCATACAATCAAACCTTTCGGTATGCATATGAAAATAAATGTTACGTATACGCCATGTCTGGTTGGCGAAAAACGCGCTGTACGGCTTGGTTAGCTGCATAGGCTGGCTTTAAGCAACAATAAAGCCGGCATTAATGTGGCGTAAATCTTTATGCTTTTTGTGAAAAATTGCCGAGCCATTTTTGTTGTTGTTGCCTTTGCAACGCCCCCATTCAGCAAGTGTGCCATAACAATATGTTGCCGACTGGCACAGCACAGTGCCGTTGGAATAACAATAATACAAAAAAGAAATATGCCTTCGCACCTCTCGAAAAATGAGGTTGCAACCAGTTTTTGGCGAAAGGTTAAAAATTTCCATATTTGCCAAAGCAACAAGCGGCGCAACCGCTGCCGCGAAAAAGTATTTTGTTTGCGCCTGAATTTGTATCCTTTGCGCATACGCTGGCAGCGCAACAGTTGTTCGCATAATTTTAACACCTACACAAGCAAGCAATTGCGTGAATAAATAATTTTTGGTCACACAATAGCGGCACAGTGAAAAAGTAAACACGCAGCGATGGAAAAATGTGCACGGGCGCCGCCACAACAACGGCGGCATAGCCTTGAGTGGCGTCGGTGGAGTCGGCGTTTTCGGCAAAACGCTAACTAGCGCAAAGATTAATGAGCGCAAATTTTAAATGTACGCTGTGTAGCGTTTATATTTGCATAATTTGTGTAGCATTTTGCACCTTTTAACGCGCTGCCATCAAACGTGTCGGTCTGCTTGCCTGCCTGCCCGTCTTCCGAGCGTCTTCCGCGGCGTGGCACAACAAGTGGAGTGCGGCGCCTTTGTTGCGCTTTATTTTCAAACGTTGTTTTTTTGTTGCTTGTGGCGTTGTTGGGGCGGCAGCAGCAGTTGCGCCTGCCATTTCAGTTCAAGGACATAAATTTGCTGAAAAATGAGTGGAAACATTTTTTCTCTGCTGCTTTTGTATGCAGTTAACCTTTTCGCCGCTTTGTCGTATAATTTGAAATTTAAAAATTTTGCAACTTTTCACAACTTTCATTGCTCACACTTCGCTCTCAATTGCTCTATGCCGCAACGTGTGTTGCATAGCTAAAAAGTGTTACCCTTTCAAGTATTTTCGTGTCATGAGAAATTGCATATAAAAAGGTAGTAGTTTTGGTGCCGTCTGTAGCCTAGTTGTTTTTGTTGTTGTTCAAGTGCTCCCAGTAGCTGTTGGTAGTTGAGTAAGCAACTGGTTGAGTTGACAGTTGGGTCGAGTGCTTTTCTTGCTAAGGCCAATGTGGCCAAGTGGAAGACACGGTAAAAACTCACGCTTTGCTGGAAATTAGCTTAGAAAAAGTTTGCACAGTTAACTGTAACTGTTGTTTTTGTAGCGGTTATGAATAGATAAATTCATGCTGCTATGACACCTATTGATAGCAAGCGTAAAAAAGTAGCAATAACTGCACGTTGCTTGTATTTGATTATACGTGGCAAAGGAGGAATGGGAATGGGGTGAGTGGCAATGGTTGGTGGCTTACAAATTTAGCGAAATTGCAAGAATAAACTGGACTGCATATCAGAGCAGTGTAAGGTAGGTGTAAAACTTTAATATACTGCATTATAGGTTAAATATAAATTTATACATTAGGGTGTGGCAACAAAAAAAAAATTAAAACAAGAAAACGCAAATTGCGGTTGCACCTAAGCTGTAATAAGGTTATTTAAAATTAAAATAAAAAAGTTTTCAAACAAGTACTCGATTTTCATCGGTCGATTTGTATGACAGCTATCTGCTATAGTGGTTCGATCGAAAAAAAAATTGTGCAGACATTATTGTAATGCCTCGGATAAAAGCGCATGCCAAATTTTATAAAGTTAGCTTGTCAAACGAAAAAGTTTTTCATACAAGCATTTGTCTACGATCGTTCAGTTTGTATGGCAGCTATATGCTATTGCCGTCCGATCTGGAAAATTTTTTCACATATTCTAGTAATGTCTTAGAAAAAATTCATGCAAAATTTCGTGAGGATATCTTGCCAAATGAAAAAGTTTTCCATACAAACACTTCACTCCGATCGTTCAGTTTGTATGGCAGCTATATGCCATAGTAGTCCATTATTGTCAGTTCCGACATATTAGCAGCTTTATAGCAAGAAAAGTATGGGTGCAAAATTTCAAATCGATATCTCAAAAACTGAGGGACTAGTTAGTATATATATGGACAAACGGACGAACTGAGAGAAGGGCAAAAAGACGGAAATGGCTTGTTAAAGCGATCATTCTGTTAAACATTGATTTTATAAAAATCCAAAATTTTATTCTTCTTCTTGATTGACGTAGACACCGCTTACGAAGTTACATACTTTTACGCATCCAAATATCCTTGGCTTTGAAGCCTTGAGCGAAAACTTTGGTTGACTGTTTAAAAATAGATTTGATTTATTAAAATCAAGTAATTTTGCTCCTCTTAAAATATCAGCAATTTCCTTGAAATCTAAGGAGAACTGAGAGTAGTCTCCTCATACCCACTCGCAATTAATTATTATTAAATCATATTTAAATACAAGCGTGGGCACTGCATGACTGTGAGAGAGATAATTAGCAAAAAATGTGTGTGCAAATCTGTGTATGTGTGTTTGTGTGTAAGTTGCGGCTAATTACATACAATGCGTTTATAGTAGGCGCTGATGATAAATCAACGCTTGCGGCGACATGCATATCCATGTTTAGCTAAGACTATCAATGGTGTCTTAAATGCTTGTCACTCAATCAACGCGCATGTGTGTATACACACGGCTAAAACGCTTGGTGGAAGCGTTTCGACAAGGTAGTTGTATTTACGCTGCAATTCCTTGGATTTATGTAAGCAGCTCAAGTGCTTATGAGCGGGCATGGTGGCCTGTGCTGGCTATGGTGAGGTGAGTATGGCGTTGTACATGGCGTATGAGTGACTTGCTGCAGGCGACTTACTAAGGAGTTTAATTGAGTTGTGCGGGCGTAAGAAGCACTGTGTGCAAGAAATTATGATTTATAATTTTTCTATTTATATAATTCCTCGTTTAAAAAAAATATGAAAATGCAAAATATATTCACTTTCTATGCCATATCTCAGTAGTATCTCCAGTATAGCAACCCAACGAGGCCAACTGCTGATTGACGTTGGGTATTGTTGGTTTCCGACAGCGTCACATGAAACCAGCACACGTGCCGTTTACAAATCCAAGCGTAAGCTAGATTTATACACACATAGTATATCTGTTTACACCATTAAGCCACTCAGTCAAGGCGCATTTCTGCGGTTGAATAAATGCAAGTGTGTATGCTTGTGTATTTACTTGTACAACACCTGTGAAAACGCCTTCTAATTACGTTTATAAATATTTAGTGTGTACATTTAATTGTGTGTGTGTGTGTTTGTATTGGAGCTAGCGTGCAGAAAATTACTACGCATATATGCGTGAAAATAGTTCCTACGCATTTACTACAAAACAATAACAACAACAATGTTGGTAACCACACTTAACACATTAGCAATGCCAACAAAGGTGGAACAACAATGCATATGCTGACAATACAAATACAGGCACGTAAAACTAATAGTTTTATAATTGGAAGCGGAGCGCGTGTGCACGGTGGCGTGTAAAGTTAATTATTTTAAAGGTAAAGACAAAAATACAAAAAGACGACGCAAAAAGTTGTAATATTCTTCACAAAGAAACAAGTTTTCACAGAAAAACTTCATTTTGATCGTTCAGTTTTGTATGACAGCTATATGCTATAGTTGTCCGATCCAAACAATATAATCAGATATTGTAGCAGTGCCTTGAATAATGATCTGCGTCAAGTTTTATGAAGATATCTTAACAAATAAAAGCCTTGTTATATAAAAACTTGATTTAGATCGCTCAGTTTGTATAGCAGTTATATGCCATAATAGTCCGATTTGAACGATTTCTTTGAAAGTTGTAGCGTAACTTTGTATAATAATCAGTGCAAAATTTCTTGCAGATATCTTGTCAAATAAAAAAGTTTTTCATACAAGCACTTGCTTCCGATCGTTCAGTTTGTATGGCAGCTATATGATATAGTGCTGCGATACCAGTGATTCCAACAAGGGAGCAGCTTCTTGGTGAGAAAAAGATGTGTGCAAAAGATCAGATCGATAGCTCAAAAACTGAAGGACTAGTTGGTGTATATAGCAGAAATTCTTTACATTTTGTGGAAGCCTTTTGCATCAAATATTAAATAATAACTCTACAATACAGCAAAATTAAAAAAAATATAATTTATACTTTTTTGTCATTTTTGTACCACTGTGCCGTACAAACTATATCACAGATATTTTCCTTCTCCAAGTATTTAACGCAGTCACTGTCACCATTGTATATTAGCTTGTATGTTTGTTGTAAGGCATTAATATTATAATGCCGTGGCTTATATTAAAATAAGAAAACGATACGCATTCAAGAAATATACGTCTTAGGTTTCATGAAATTCATTATTCACACACACATACATACACCAAAATTACCTACTCTCACATATACGAACTGTGAACTCGTTCCTTCGCTTTTAGTAACCCTTTCTCGTTTATAATTTACCGTTACTCTCTCTCTAAATTTCAGTAAAATAATTACTGCATTGCATTTTTCATTCAACTGAATCGCAGTTTTGAAAAATTAATTATTGCTACTCATTACCAAGTCTAGTCTTACATAATTGCATTTTTCGTGCCAGTTGGGCTGTTGATTTTCGAATATTTTATTAATTATTAGACAATATATTATCTTCATTGAATTAATTACACCGACCATTAGTGTTGTTGTTTTTCTAGATTTTTTTGTGGCCGCAGAAGACAGTTAATTACTTGGGAGAAATGTAATTACTGATTTAAGATTTCTTTTAATAAATTCTAGAAAGACAACCTACAGAAATCTAAAGTGATTAGTTCTTTGATGACCTACTTGTCCTCATCGTACTACGAAGTTTATAACGCCCAAAAGGAAATATCGGAGACCATATAAACTCTTTTTATAAATATCGGAGTGGCCAGAAACGTCAACAGACACAAGGAAGGTTCGACGACGAGACTTGCACTCCTGCTTTCTGAAAGCACTGTTCAGCAACTCGGTATAAGGGAACTGTGGGATGGCATTTCAAGGTCTTTACGTACAGCTGCAAACGGGAACATTGGTTTTCGGAAAATACAAAAGAACAGCGGATACGACGAGGAGTGCCGTGTCGCAGCGGAGAGAAGACAGACTGCCTCGCAACGTTACAAGCGACCACAACACGTGTGGGATGTGATAGATACCGAGAGCTGAAGAGGGAAGCGAGACGCATTTGCAAAAAAAAATAAATAAATAATAAAAAGAGGCCGAAATGCGTGATTACGAAAAGCTTGACAAACTGGCCGACAGCATACACTTGTAGAAACGCTCGAGGTTATCTAGTAACTGATGCTCAGAGCATACTGAAATTACGGAAGGAACACTTCTCCAACGTGGCTGTGAAAGCATAATACCAGAAGATGGTGAACGATTCCCCAATCGACGAAAACGTTCCTCATCATTCTCGTCCTGCTATATGAAGCGGAGACATGGACAGAACCATCATCTGATGCATCGGCCTTAGGAGAATAGAAGGGAAAAAGGAAATTGCTGAAGATTTATGGATTTTTGCGCATTGGCAACGGCGAGTATCGCAGTCGATGAAACGATAGGCTGTACGAGATATACGGCGACATTGACATAATTCAGCGAATTAAAAGACAACGGCTAGCCAGCGCAGCCAGATGGAATACTCTAGCTTTGAAGGTTTCCAATTCAGTACCCGTCAGAGTTAGAACTTCAACAACGCTATCTTCACAAAACCAAAATCATCAATAAAATATCTAATAATTTTTTTGTCAAATAAAAAGGCTATTCCCAACTTACTTCATTAGCATAAAAGTCTCAGCAGCTAAAACTTGCCATGCGTAAATATTTACTCCAATTGGCTTATTAAAAGTTATTTACAAAGTTGCCTTAAATAAATCGCAGAGGATATAAGTTGCAAGCAATTATTCGCCGAAATTCTATAAAAATAATAGCTAAACCTCATAATAACAATAAGGGTAATGATCATAACTTTTAAATCCCACCAAAGAGATCACAATTATTCCAAATGAATAAATCGCATAATGGCAAAAGCGCACACATACACACATACATATTCATAACTACGCACACATTGCACTAAATAACTATATAACGGCAAGAGCAACTGTGTGAATGTAGCCGAACAATTGCTATTTAGTAATAAAGCGCATAATTTAGTTATAAAAATAAATAAATTCTATTTGCAATTTTAGCCAATTACCCCGAAATGAACTTTCGCAAAAGTAACTAAAAATTGCGCAATTTTTACATACAAATAAGGCAGCTGCTGCTCGCTACTTGCTTGCTGCTGCTGGCTGCTGGCCACTAGCTGGTCGCAACTGTGTTCGACCAGACAAAGTTGAGCGCATGGATTTTGTGGAAAACTTTTTAAGTCAACTAATGAGCCCAAAAGCTCGCTTTGATACACTGGCGCAGCCGAAAAGTGCTAGCTATTGTTGTTGTTGCCACTATTATAGTTTTTGTTGCTATTATTATTGTTGCTCTTTTGTATATTGTTTTCAGTTTTGCATCCCAGCATTGACCAGTTATGGCAGCGGCAGTGGCTTTTGCTCGAAGAAGTATGTGTTTCATGAAACGAAACGTTGCAGTGGCGGCGGGAGCAACAAGTCCCAGCAATTTCAAGAAATGCGAATTATACAGCAGATTTTTGTGCTGCTTTGCGCTCGACAAAATTTTATGATAGGATTTTGCAAAATTTTATTGACAAAATGCGCGGCAGTCAGCTTTACTAACAAGCTTATGACGAAAGTTGTGCGTCGCCTTATCAATGGCAGTGGATAGCGTAAGGCTGAGCGCATAGTGGAGTGGTGTGCAGCGTGGAGTTGAAATTCGAGAAAATATTGAACTAAAATTCTAGAAATTAAGCGCTACTAGGCGCGAGGGAGATATAAGTCTCTCATTATTTCCGTACAATTATACGGCGCAGGAATATGGACGGTGACAAAGTGAGATGAGAAAGCAGTTGTAGCATTCGTGTGAACTGTTCTTGGCAAGATTTTTTGAGCTGTCCGCGTAGCGTTGAATATAAAAAATTATGGAACCATAAACTCTATGAGTTCTCTCGTGACATGGATATAGTTAAGTGCATAAAAATTCGAGAAAAGCGCTAGTTAGACTATGTCGTTAGCATGCAATGTTGCTGCTCCAGGGAATATATCATTCGATTCGAGACTTACTGTTAGGGAACGGACCTACTATTGGAGAACGGAAGCAGGCATCCAATGAAAAAACTAAGTGAAAAACGACCCTTGGTAAGACACGGATCTAGTGCGCACTACTAGATGGATTGGTTTGAACACTGGGCTGGCGGCCATCTCATTTGATCTGGTGAATGTATACTGTTGACGTGATATCGCGAAGGATAAAGGCAACTGCTGAAGTTTTGTGTTCTCGGCTCAGACCGTATCAATATTGTCATGCCATAGAAGAAGTAGAAGAAGGTGTAAGGGGATTGAGTGTTAGTCTCTCCCTTGATTTGCGCTCGTTTCGTCATGCGCTCAGCTTAAGGCTTGTAGTAGTATGTTACACCGCAGCCATATACATATATACTTCACTTACAAAAAATTACACATTTTGTTGTTTTTTTTTGTATTTGAAATTTCTTTGGACTTCTTTCTCTTCCTCTAAGCTGTTGCGTTAAATAATATATGACAGTATTATATTTTCATTAGCTGGAGCGTGCTTTTCAAGTCCCTACTTTTCTTATGAACTACAAAAAAATATTTCATTTTATTATATTTTTTATAAACTCCAATAAAGCTTACAATTTAGCTTGTGGGCTTTGCTTTAGCTGCGCTTTTGTATTTTAGGACAACGCTTATGTCACTAGCAAGCTGGCCACGCAAGTGGTATATTGCCGTTTGTTAGCAATTTATTGCGCCTTTTTGCCCATATTAGTATCATTCTGTTTTTTATTTACATCCGCTTGTTTGTTCAAAGCGGAAAATTAATTCCATCTTAGCTCGTTTCCGTTTATCTTGTGAAATTACTTTCTTCTGCTGTTGTAGGTATTGTTGTTGCATTTTTTACTACATCTTTTTGTTAGCTGTTGTGCTGTTTGTATTGTGCTTTTAGTTTTGTATATTTTTTCTGCATTTTGTTTTTTTTTTTATTGCTCTGCCAGTTCAGTTTACGCATCCGGTCATGCCCGCAGCTTCGAGTGTGCGTCCACTTAGTTGTTTCATTTTTGTTTTTGTAGTAAAGTACCCGCTTTTTAATAAATAAATACATTTTTTATTTAGAGTCAGTCGAATTCGTTAGTTGGAGAGCTCGAAGTGGTGGTCAAAGCATATTTTTGTGTAGAATACACGCAGAAAGTAGGCGGTTTTTCAATATTGATAAATGTAAGAGTTTGGTCAGCTATTTAGAGGTTAGGTTAGGTTAGATCGGGAGTCCTAAAGTCGAGTTGATCCAAAATCGAAAAACTACACTTAGACAGATGTGTGTCTACCGAGATACCTCAATCTTAGCCTGACCAAAGATGGGCAATAGAGAACAAGTGAGAAGATGATCTCACCTCGGCTGCCTCCAAACAGCTTTGAAGAAGAGCGTTCGACACAATATTTGGCAGCATCGCGTGTAAAACTTTTGGACAGCGTCAAGTCAGACCATCTATAATTTTGGCGAGACGGACTTTGTCAAGAGCCAGTAGTTCAGAAGACCACTTGCGGTTCACTTCTGGGACAGATGAATCGTGCAGTCGCACAAGTTCTAGTTGCTGAGAAGCCTCTGGCTGAGCTTACTGAAGATCCAAAGGTCCAACGCTAGAACATGAGCAGACATTGTAGAATCGACTGTACTCCCGTACGATTGTAATATTGATGGATGAAATTGAGGAAAGGCGGTCCTCCATAGCCAGCTCATCGGCATTGTAGTTTCCAAAGCTTTCTTTGCGACCGGGCATCTAATAATATGGAAGAATCTTTAAGCTACTGCTAGTAAAGTCAATAACTCCTTGACTAGTGCGAGCAGAAGTCCGATAGTCTCAAACTAGAGTTGATAAAGAGCTTCCGACAACAGACTTCACCTCGATTCAACCGTGAAAAGCTCACTGAACCCGTTGTATAACGGCTTCGGCCCTCACATAAATCTTACGTAGGTATGTGAGTTAGGACGAAACCGTCAGGAGAGGGTTGCAGGGCATGCAGGGATCTAAAACGGGAATAAAGCAATCGAAGCTGTGGAGAATTTCATTGTTTCCTGCCCGGGGCTTCTCTAATTCTAACAGTAGCCTTCGCCGCCGGACACCTAATAGTTATGTCTACAACGTGTAGAATAGTATTGAGTGCCATGGTTGGGGTAGTATTTAGTGCACCACAGATGCCGGAACAGCTCTTTTAATATGTTCCAGCTGTTTGGCTAGTGTGGTTTTTCCAAGCGACCTCCAATTGTCTGTATGATATTATTGGGTTAACTACGGCTTCATAGAGTCAGAACTTTTAAGGAAACAGTTTCGATAATAAGACGAGTCAGTACTTAGCACGGAAAGAAAGTATATTTTCATATGTTGAGCTAGAGACCTACTAAATCTTAACAGCGGGTTTGTCATTATCAATAAAGGTATCTGCAGTTTCTTTGCTTCTCTCATAACCGGTTTTTATAATTTTTTCGAATATCTAATGTGGTTTATCCTCTGTTTCGTTCGCTACATCTGAAGCTAATTTTTTTATCGTTTTTTTTAATTTTTTTAATATTCTTATTATTAATTTATATTCCTTCCAGTCTCCAACTACGCTGACACATTAACTTCCCCCGAAATGTCGTGTTGTTGCGATTTATTTCCTCAACGTTACTCGGAAGCCTTCCATTATGTTTAAGAAATGTTTTTGTCGGTTTTTATTTACTGTTTGTTGTTTCATTTTGTTGGCCAACATTTGTTGCTGTTATTTTTGCTTTACTGTTGAAGTTCGTGTAGCTTTATTTTTCTGACTTGCCTTTATTGGAACAAGTTTCTTTTTGTTGTAAAAGAAAAACGGGTTTGTTGTTGTTAATATTATGGAAGTTTGACTGACTTGTTTGTTCGTTCGCTTTGTTTGCTCGTTTGACTCTTTGTTTGCAAGTCCCGTTCGCATTGTTTGCTTATTTCCGTTTTCTTGCGAACGGGAAGGAAGTATGTTGTCCGCGTGCTTCGCATGCTTGACCCATTGTCGGCGCGTTGTAGGGAGTCTAGTGTTTTTTGGAGATCAACATATATGAAGTTTTTTTGGTTTCGCAACAACAAAAAGGGAACTGAATTCAAAAAAACGGTCTTGAGACTCCTTTTTATGAAATTTTGAAAAGTCAGTGGCTTGCTATTTTGGCTTATTTTGATGTGAGACAAGTTGGCCTTGTTGATAAAATTGCTGAGACCAAAGGTAAGTCTTATTCGGTTCACTCAAAACTATAGATAGTGGTACTTATATATTTTTGTAGTTACTTATTGATCTTTTAGAGGATAATTGTGCAAGCACTGAAGCCGCTCTCCAAGAAGATCCGACATTTTTGTGCCAAATTTTGTTCAGCGAAGAAGCCCATTTCTGGCTCAATGGGTATGTGGACAAGCAAAATTGCCGCGTTTGGGATGAAGAGCAACCTGAAGAGATTCAGTAGCTGCCATCTTATTTAGAAAAATCATCGGACCATATTGCTTCAAAATGAAATCGGTGATAACCAAGATCTTTTGATTAAAGTCTCAACAGCATTTGAGTTATGTCACTTGTTATATTATTGGTAGGACTATTTAAACTCTGATGTGTATGTAACTGACTGTATGACTTGTCAGATTCCTTTATGAGCATCTTTAGCAAGTTAAGTGGTAAACTGAAGGGCTTCCAATAGCAGTTTCTTTGGGAAAAATTGTGCGTTCGGAGAGAAGACTTGGAATCTTATGGTAAATAATCGAAATATTGATTATTTAATATTAGGACAAAGCGGACTTTCTGTGAGACTGAAGTCTAATGGTGAAGAGTTCGAGGAATCTGAATTATTATTATAAAGTATTTACTCGAAAACTTTGTACGAAAGGCTTTCTCGAGATGACACAAAACATAAGTAACGGAAAGAAGGCAATATTCATGTGTTGAAATTTCGCTCAAATTGGCTCCACAGAGCGGGCCATTAGCAACTTTTTTAGCTGGAAAGCAGACTGTTCCCCTTTTTCCAGAGGAAATCAAGTAGTAATGAGCTCAACATTCATTTTTTGAAGAAAATCGATAACTGCTTTACTTCTAACGATTTTTTAATTAAGCACATCACTCTCCCATGAAAGTTATATGATTACATTTAATTGAATTAATTGTTTCCAATGAAATATTGTGGTCAATGAAATCAAGGGTGAAGACAAAATTACAGCTAATTAGCCGCAGCAATACAACTCTTCCACGCATATCAGCTATTTTCGTTATAAGCATACATATGTACATTTTCCCAAACACTATGCAGACATTAAAGTTGCCAACTAATTTATTTACTAAATTAAAACAAAAAGTATAATTGAGGGAGTATCGAAAAAACGCACGCTCTTTCCAACCGAAAATTTTCCGTTTATGCGTAGGGGGGTAACGAAATAGTTCACTCCCGCTGCCAACCAAGAATTTTTGTATATGCATTTACCCCATACGAAAATAACAACAACAACACTGAAGCGGCAACAAAAAGGTAAAAACTTTTTAATTACCGTGATTTTCATATGCGATGCAGGCAAAGTAAACAAAACTCTGCCAACTTGCCAAACATATACACACGTATATATGTATGTTAATAAATATATACTAGTCTACATGTACATACTCCTAACCGGATGTGTGCCAAGGATAATAAACGCAATTTTCGAAGAACCACACTTAATTGTAGTGCAGCGACTTGTATAAGTTGCAACACAAACAAAACTGTTGTTGAACCAGTGTAGTGGAAATACGGTTTACCAGTGAAGACAAAGTACTACATACACACACAAACACAAAAACAAATTAGCAATAGATGATAGTTTTCTTTGGCGAAAAGGTAAGCGATGCGGGCGCAAACACACATTTCGATGAGCTGAAATTACAAGCAAAGTAAAGAAATAACTGCGATTTAAAGAAAATAGGGGCAAGATAAACAGTACACAGCATACAACAGACAATAGCATATATATGTGTATGCAGGTGTGTGTGCGCTTGTTTTGTGTAAACACACATGTAGTTGACTTACTGCGAAACTTGCTTGTAAACAAGTCGAGAAAGCAGCGCCAGCAGCTGCAGCAGCATGAAAAACTACTTATTTACACTAAACTTGTAACTTGTAAATGCAATAAGGAAAGCAAGAAAGCGCAGAAAAAGTAAGAAATTAAAAAAGGAAATTAAAAAAAGTGAAAGCAAAACAAGTTATGCGCTCGCCAGCCACGTGTCTGCGCTGCCACAGCTAAAATGTATTGTCCGATTTCCAGCTTGGCGCTACACGTTCTGCCCGCCCAGCCGTCGCACTATTATGCTGCACACCTTCTTGCTCGCCAACACTTTTTTTAGTTTATTTTCCGCAAACTACATTTAGTTCAATTTCGCTCTGTGGGTGCATGTTACGTATACGCCCCGTCAAACTGCACTACCACATATCAACGTTGAGTTGTAAGCAAGCAAGCGGCACGCTTGCTTCACATTTACTGTGTGTTGATTAATGCCACGTTTTTACGCTATTTTGTATTTATCTTAGCTGGTAATTACCAACGGTATCTGACGGTTTCTGCGCTGCCACGTTACTGCTAGTGTTGCGCCATGATTTCTATGTTGGCTGTGCACTCATCCATAGTTAGGGAAACTGCATATCGCAGGTAATATATCTGTGTGCTTGTACTTGCCACAATAAAATGTGTTTAGTTGATGTTGAGACAAACAAGTTTATCTAGTTACATAAATTGTGCTCAGGTATTTGCTAAGTGTATGAGAAGCAGGTAAGTAGCTTCACTTTGCTTTCTAAGTAAATTATGTGACTTGTTGCTTTAGTTGTGATTTTTTATCAGCATATTAATAAAGAAAGTTAAATATTTAACACGCGTAAGTATTTGTTTGTTTTTGAAATGAAAATATGATTACTATTAAAGAAAACGCTAAAAAGTATGCAACAAATGCTTGGAGTGTGGAAAAGGGGATCAAAACTCGGTTGTGTTTAAGCCATTATTTTGCTCATTGTACTCGATTCAGCAGCTTTAAGGCATTATTTGTTACAGTAATCAAAAAAATGTGTATTTTTTTGAAAATAGTGAATTTAGAATTTATAAGCCACTTTAATATTTTGCTGGAAAATGTTGGAATTTTTAATATTTTCAAGCGCTTAATCGAGTTTTCTCTAATTTTGATGCAAGTAATGTTAAAAATATTTATAGCAAACCAAGAAGTTATAAACACTATAAACGATAGTTATAAACGAAGTGTTTTTGAAGTAGCGTTGCCACCTAGATTTAAATAAAAAATTTAATTTGCATAATAATAAGAAAAAAAAAATGGTGCATTCATAAGAGCACGAATTTAAATAAATTTTGTGATAAGGTTGCCACTCAAATGTAATAAGGTTGCCACCTAACTTTAAATAAAAATTTAATTTGAATAAAAACCAGCACAAATTTGTTGTATTGACAAGAGCACGAATTTAAATAAATTTTGGGTCAGGGTTGCCACTTATATGTATATGATAGGGTTTCCAGCTAACTTTAAATAAGCAACTTAGTTTAGACGAATTTATACTCATCAGGTAAGCAACACAAAAGAAAATATATGCTAGGTGTATTAAACCAAACGAAACGAAGGACTTTCGAAATAGGGTTGCCACATAACCTTAAATAAAAAAATTTATTTGTATATTAAAAGGTTAAATAAAAAATTAATAAAAGTGTTGACAAGAACTTAAGTAAATCTTTTGGGTAGTATGGTTGCCACCTAATTTTTAATAAAACTATTTTTTTAATAATCAATAATTCATAATTTTTCGATTTTTTAGATGACTGCAAAATTAGAAATTATGGCGACGAGGACACAACATTTTTTCTTTCTACTGAAAGGACGTTTAAATTAAATTTTTTTCTTTGTATTTTGATATTTTTGTCCTTTTCAAATATAAATAAGCAAATAATAAAAAATTGTTAGCAAAAGTATCTATTTTTTTTATCAATTGCCAAAAAACGCTTGAAATTCGAGCCTCTAGACTAGAATACCTACTTAGCATAACCTCAAAAAAATATTGACATTTTTAAGAACTCATTTATTTTTAAAATTTTATAGCTTCGGGATACGGTCAGCACATACAAATTTTGTTACTAATTTTTATTGTTTTGAAAAGATTGTAGCGCCAACGGTTCTGCTAATACATGATGTAGCTCTATTTTGAGCTTAAGTCCTTTAGGCTTTGCTCTCTTTGTCCTGCACATCCTCATCTTCCGGCAACGGAGCTTCGCTGTATATACCATCAAAAATCCATAAGGGATATTTCACGCTATTCACATTTTCAGCGAATATTTTTGTCAATTTCATTTTTGTTTAATTTTTTATATTTCGTTTAATAGAAAA
The DNA here is from genome assembly GCA_037783105.1 of Bactrocera zonata. Lineage (NCBI taxonomy): Eukaryota > Metazoa > Arthropoda > Insecta > Diptera > Tephritidae > Bactrocera > Bactrocera zonata. Next base: position 74,858 of record JBAWJQ010006322.1, read on the forward strand.
TTGTTGTTTTCAGCTATGGCTAACACTTAAGACAGAATTCGAACTAATGAATCGACAGCGAGCTCAATACGTTTTTATACTATATGAGAGGACAGCAGCTGAGAAAGGTGTAGAGAAAGATGATCATCCTTCTAGGTAGGGGAGATTCTAAGCTATAGATATGAGAGGGCAACAGCTGAGAAGATTGTAGATTAAGAGAGATGATCAGTAAGAGAGATTTTGAGCTATGAGAGAACAACAGCTGAGAAGAGTTGTAGGAGAGATTTGAAGTTATGGAGAGACTTTATGTTCTGGAATATTAAATATAATAAAATCTTGTATTTTTTCCTAAAAGTCGAAGATGGGTTAAGGATTACATACGACTTGTACATTTAGTTACTGGATAAACCATCAGGTAGCAAAGTTTGTTTACCTGGAAAACGGCAAAAAAAGGTTTGTCCCTTTTTAATGGCAAATATGTCTTTGCTTTGAAGGTCTTTTCAAGCATGTATGAAATAAAGGGCGGAAGTAATTCGAAGAGAACACCTAAGTGCTCGAGACTCACGCTTCAATGTGTAACATAAGTCTATGTTAAAGAAGAATTAAAGAATTTATTATAAAAATGTCGAAGACGTAAATTTTAGTAGCAAAATTAAATATTATATACACTTTTTTAATAATACTTTCTCTATAGATCTTTAAGAGTATTGCTGAATACCCCTTATCATCTCAATTTTTATTATCCAATGAAAATTATGCAAAGTTATTATATCAAATTATTTTTCAACAAAAACTTCTAAACAACACGAGAAAGTAATCATTCTGAGAGTTGGCAATGGAACATCCATTTCTTTTTATGCGAATTCTTGCTTTTGAAACTAATTTCTTCACTCACTTAATCACATAATCGCCTTCCACCACACTTTTTCGGGTGACAATCTGATTTGCAAGAACAATTATATTCATGCTATCTGCGTTAAGATAAATCACATCAATCAATTGCTACACGCTCCTTCCAATGCCATGAGTGCTTAATCTGCTTTGACTGTAGCAACTTCACGGCTTGAACTCACTTCAGCAAAAATTGCTATATTTGCCACCACCATATTGCATTCTTACTCCACGCATGTGTGCCTCCTCACCTCTTGCATATTTGATGAATTTGCATCTGATTATATTAATTCCCATATGAAACACTTTGAAGTTTATTTGTGAAGTGGGTGAGAGTGAGTTCAAAGGGACGAAGCAGCGATAAGAAATGTTGTGAATAGAAAGGGCGGACAGTCAATGTTTATGCTGCATTGGCGAGCCAGTGACTAAGTTAGTAATGCGTTGCAACAGAGATACTACTTCCACTGGCTATAGAAAACTTGCTGGTATTGAAAGATATTACTTTAAAATAAAGGGTTTATCAAAAAGAACGGCGCTGGGTTTGCATGTAGTGAATGAAGTTGCGGGTAGACGACATTTCTTTGACTTCAAGAACTGACTTGCGAGGTATAATATCGTACACCTTTGAGTTTTATGACTTTACATTACTGTGATTGTAAAAAAACCAGGTAAATAACTATAAAACGAGTAATTTTGTAGTTATTTACAACCAATGTGCCCAAAAGTCTGCTTGCTTGATGCTAGAAATATGCTTCTGGTGAGAGTCTGAATCAGCGTTGTCGACGGTAATAAATTTGGTTCTGGCAGGGCTATTGCTATTTTTTCAGATGCGTACTGGACGCACTGAAGTCTACAATAAATGGAGTTTTGACTCTTGACCAGACTACGGACAGACAGTACTTAATTTTAGTCTCAGACTCTCAATATATCACTTTAGACACTTTCTCCTTTGCAAGACTGAGTCAAAAGCAGCGCGATAATTTTGCCTTCAGCGAACCAACGGACATAGCCGAAACTAGTATTAGCTGTCTCAACGAATTTTTGATGGTCTCAAAGCGCTTATCGATCTGTAAGGGTCTGATGATCCAGTATATGCGAGTTTTTTGGCACCACAACCGCCCGTATTCCAAGCTGTCCAAGTGAGCTGCTTCTTAGGATCGACCTCTTAATCTAATAACTTGTCAACACAACAACTTCTACATATTGGGGCACCCTCTGTCTGTCACAGCTGCACCTTTTAGAGTAGTTAATGGCAATGTGAGGTAGAGCAAGCTAAAAGGACAACTGACAATATTCGAGTGCTGAAAGGGCTGCTATGCAAAGCGGGAGTTAAACGACTGAACTTGTATGACCAATGCACAAGAAAAACAACTTTTACTTTAAGAGAAGGGAGCGAAAAGCTTGCAAGGGCGAAGAAGAGCTGCTACCTGGCTTGCTTCATGGACAAATAGGTATAAGAGTTCATATACATTGGCAACACAGTGGCCAAAGGACAAAGAAGACAGGTGAGCTGCATAAAGGCGCTGCATGAAACATGCAATATATTTTTGTGTGTATGTGTGTGTGTGTGCGAAAAGCAGTGAGTTGAGACTAAGTGAGTTTGTATGTTAAAGAGATTATGGCTGAATGCTTCAGCGTGTGTGTGCTTATCAGTTTGTGTGTGCTTGGAAGTAGCTAAAGCCAGTGTAGCAATTTCAAATACACTTTACAGATAGCATTAAATATCTTAACTGTATATGCATAATAGAGTTGCCAGGTAAGCTGCAGACTTGTGTGTTAATATCGAGAAAGCGTAAAGTGGTTGACCAACAACAACTTTTAATATGCGAAACCATCAACCAGCTGCACACAGGCGCCCTTATGAAATGTTGCAATTGACTGCAACGACGCTGCCAGGAGGTAGGTAAGTAGAGATAGGGCTTCCGCAAGCTTTCAAGTCTGTGTAGAATTCATCAAGTGCAAGGTCAATTGCGGCGAGATGAGGAAGTTAAATGCAAATTGCAAATTTCTACTTTTGAACTGCCCACAAATATGTAATTTCGCCTGAAATGGTATGTGTGGGTGTGTGGCATGTGGCAAGTTGTAGATGTGCTTGTTAGTTATATGCTTGCGTGTGTGCAAGTTGACTTCTTTTCAGGTTGATTTTGTGGTGTGCGTGTGTCTAAAATTAATTTGTGTGCTTCCCTTTCGTGGCAAAAGTGTGTTCACTAAATTAATGTTTATGTTGTAAATTTGTGAATATTTAATTGCGAGTGTTTGTGCGCCGTTGCATGTGATTCATTTAACCACAATAACATGTTGAGAAGTGCACAATTTAATCAATTTAATTGATTACCTTGCACTCGGTGTGTTGCACGTTCCCTATATTGGTTGCAAGATGTCGGCTTTGCCGCTGGTATGTAGAGAGAAAGCTCAAACCACTTTTTGTTTCAATGCACGCATTCGTTAGTCTGGCGTCTAGAGCAGTGCAATATAACCGCAAATCTTCGAAGTAAAGGCATAGACGTTTTAAAGGAGGCACAAAGGGCGTAAGCATTTTGATTGGATTGCCATAACGGTTAACGCGTTATTGCGCTTTATGTATTTAATGCATGCGTTATGCTGTTAGGAATTAACTTCAAGTCGTAGATGAGCAGTTAGTAGTACAGACTCAGATTTTAGGTTTTAGAGCTTTAGATTAATACTAATATTAGTCGCTTTTCCCAGCGCTTACTAGAAGGAATCAGTGTCTAAAAAACTCTACAAACGAATACCTACGCCGTCATAAGCGAAAGGGTGTCTAGACTTCTTATCTCTAGCATAGTGTCATTTAATTTTTTAACTATTTGCTTGACGGTATTGCAAGTAACCCTAAAGCTGATGAGCTTGCAAGAACAACCTTAATAACTGTGTAATGGTATCGGTAGAAGTTCCTTTGGCTTTTTGCGCTTAACTACTGGAATATTGGGCCGGAGACCAAATCAACAAGCGTTGGTACTTCTGGTCCAGGGTAAATAGTAAGAAGTCCAGGGGATTCTTTGCTCTCAGCAAAGTTAATTTCAACCAATGCTTGTAGGAAATCTCAACCATTGGCCGATCGGGGTTCAAGCTGTAAGATTGAAGATCTTACCGGATGTCAGCCTGATGAAAGAAAAAATGTGTGAACCCCACACAATGCTGCGGTATGCAATAGCGTTGGATACTGTTTAAGGCCGTTCAGAGAGGGTCTCTGCATCGTTGCGTGACTGTCGATAAACATGGAATAACTGGAACACATGAGCTTCTCAGGAAAAGTCGAAACCGTGAACTCGGTCACTTTGAGATCTACAACGACAACCTGGTGATACACAAAATGATCACAGGACACTACTATGTTAAACTATCGCAGGTTCGACGTCGAATTATGTAAAAAATCTATCACATTAAGTAAGAAAATAATTTAAGAGCAATCCGAAGGACGGTCTGCATCGTCCGTCGATGAAACATGATACCACTGGAAAACATGAGCGTCCACGAAGCAGGCAAAACAGTGGGCCAGGATATCTGGGATGTACATCAACCACTTGGAGAAGCAAGGAACTACTGGACCACACGAGCGTCCGAGGAGCACTAAAACTGTGAATTCGGAATCTCTGGGATCTACATGTGTCACCTAGAGAATTGCAGAGAAAACCACATTTAACAAAGAAGAATAGTTGAGAGCAATCCAATGGAGTCCCTGTACCGTTTCGTCCATCGACGAAATAGGGAAACGTTGGAACACATGTGCGTCCAAGAAGCAGTCGAAACAGTGTATCCAGGATCTCCGGAATCTACATCGACCATCCGAAGAAGGGTACAGGACTCTGCAATGCAAAATTATTTGACCATTTCGACGCTTTCAATGCATCGGCTTAGGCCTTCGGATCGGTCAAGATCAAATTGTTCGAATCAAGCTACGAACAGGTGCTTCATTCACCTTATTCACGCATCGACGAGATTATGTTTAAGGATATATAGAAATTCAGACTTTAAAATTGTTGAATAACATCAAAAAATTCAGAAAAAATAAAAAGCACATAGTAGTTGTAAGTTTTTGGCCAAATTTTGATTAAAAACTGAGAATATATACAATAATATGTAATAATATATAATATATACAGAAAATCCCAAAACAAAAAAAAATTAATTCTGAAGCAAAATTTGAAAAATGTGTTTATCACACTAGTTGTGTCTCTTAAACCCGAGTTTAACGCGTACATACACTTTGTGCTCCAACTGAGATATATAGTATAAAAACCACTGAAATATCAATGAAAATGGCTGAATTGACTGATAGATAGACACTATTTGTGTGTCCGACCAAAAATCCATTTTCTGTGATCTCCTTCTCTTTGTTGGAATACAACAATTTGATTGCTTATCTTGTGGCTTGGGCTTCTGTTTATTTACGGGCAACAAAAGCTCAACTTAACGGTCATGCTGACATTCCGAAATGTCTGTATGTTTACATAAAAGAGTAGCCACATGCGCACACGCATATTTATCTGCATAAATTTACAATGCAAGCAATGCTAATGAATTGATTTTCCCCTTTGCCAGTATCACTACTATTTTGAGTGACTGTTTGTTTGTACGCCAATTTTTTCCACTTTCATTTTGGTATGTGAATAAATTGACAAATTGAGGCAGAAATAAAATAAACACAACAACAATAACAGCGCAAATAATAACAAATGAAATCAATAGCAATGAAAATGCATTCAATGTCGGTTGTTGTTGTTGCTGTTTTGTTTTGCAGTATTATTACGACAGAAATCCATTGAATGCAATGTTAATAAATTAACGATGCGAAACGCGTCTAGCCAAAATGCGAACGGGCGGCTGGCTGGCTGGCTGGCTGCCTGGATGAGCGGTGGACAGGCGACTCGAATGGATGATTGGCGGTGACATTGGCGCTGCACATACACACACTCACACCAGTGCGCAGCCAATACATACAAGCTGCGTACAAATGTCAACGGCCATATAAATAGCATGTTAGTAGTCTCTTAATGGCATAAAAAATCTCAGAGGGTTTTTGGAATGAGAGAGACGAGTTGGAGCTACTGGAGCTCCTGCTATGCGGCTATTGCTCTGCTTTGCACTTTTTCGTCCATCCGCCTGCAGTTTGCGCATTTCAGTCACAGATTCTCACAGACTGCAGCATTTCGTATGCCAGCATGTCGGTCTGTTAGTGCTGATAGACAGTCGGACAATGAGCTGGTGATGCATAAAAAAGCATAAATAAAATATTAGGAGGAAATAAAAGAGTGTGTTGGGGAAAATTATGTGAGAAGTAGTGAAATATAAGTGTTATCATGGCAAGAAACCTATGGTCTATTTAAAGAATCTATAGCTTTATGATTATCATCCTGGACCAATAATGCGGTCAGAATTCGTATTATTTAAGGATTTCTTCTACTGGAAGCTATTTTCCTAACAAACAAAATTTACCAAAAGCAAAAAACTCATACCCACGCTACTCTTTCTATCCGAACTTTAGTTATCGTCGGCCAAAAACAGTTTTAAACCAACCACTATATTATTTTAAGGGAAACTTAGAAAACATTATATTGATCTCCTCTGAAGAGGGACCTCTTCGCTAATAGACATTGTTAAAAATGTGCCTTTGCAGAGGACACCTTTAAGAAATTTAATAGTTCTGTGAGACAATTCGTATCACTAACAGGTATTTTCTCAGAAAAAAACATACCATTAATATACAATTCAGTTAGTTACTGGTTATATCAAAATACTTTGTCTATCCGAACTTGAGTTATCGTCGATCGAAAAATGTTTTGTATTAACCAATACATTATTTTAAAGGAGACTAAGAAAATATTACGTGATCTCTTCTGTAAGAGGGACCTCTTAGCAATTAGACATTATTAAAAACTCGTTCTTGCAAAGGATTCCTTTACGAGATTAAAAAGCTTGCCAAGACTAGCTCAGAAACTATTGGTGATATAAGGACACCGATAGAGATTTCAGAAGGAATGAGATTCTTCGACTACTAGGCACAACGGCAACGTTTTTGTATTTCTGCAGAAAATTGTTTGCATTTGTTTTGGATTAACTAGTTAGATCTTTTCCAATTGAGATATCTTGAAAGGTAAAGTCTTTGTCGATGCCATTGTTTAGCCTCAAAACTGATAAAAATAGATCTAAATGGGCTGTGAAAGAATGCCATGAATAAGTAATGCTGAGTGTTCTCAGAAACAGTTTTCTGAAGTGTGTTAGTGTTGCTGAAACAGTGTAGAGATAAAAAGCAAGTTCAAGAACTCGATTTGTGACTTCTTGGATTATCATCACGCTTGTTTCATAAACACAAAGTCATACCTCAAAGGGAATCATAAAACTACTACAGAATAGTATGCCAAAACTTAAGAAATTTTCCTCAGTCATCCAGCGCATGGAAATCGAGCAGACCTAACACACATTGAAACCGGTGCTTTCATACCACCACCAGGCAAAAGAGTAATCAGCGGCTGAAGTGAAAAATTCCTGGGATGCCCATTCAAAGCAAAAACAAAAACAAAAGTCAAAACCGCCGTGACATCACTTAACGGATCAAACTTCGTGCCGCTGCAGGTGAAGCAGTAACGGGAACGCTGAGTGCGCAAAAAACCAGCCGCAGACAAGTAGCAGACGAACTGCAGCCGCAAACTTGTACGACGAACCCCTGCAAGCAAAGGTGCGCCACTGCAACAAAGTTAAACACTCACAGCAGCCGTGTGGCAACATTACCTGCCACAACAGCGGAAACGACACCACCAATAGCAGCAGCAGCGACAGCAGCTTCCACAACAGCAATTGCAGCAACTGCCAGCAACAAGAACAAGCGTTTTTTCTTGAACTGCTCACCTGCCACCGCGCGTGTCTGTTGCGCCTGACGCTTGCTGCCAACTTGTTTGTGCTTAGTTAGTCGTCAGCGTCTTTGCTGTCAACTTGCTGCGCAATGGTCGTCGTCATCGTCGCCGTCGTCTGCAAAGTTTTCGCATTTTTTCAACTCACTGCCATTGTTCATATTGTTTTGCCGCTCTTGCAAGCCACTCGTGCCGTTGTTATTGTTGTTGCTGCTGCATTTACCGCTGTTTATTTGATGTGCGCGCGCTTGACTGCTGATTTGATGCTGCTTGCGTCGCAAGTTAGACGTTGCTGCCACAATTTTGAATAAGGTGCACAAACAAGCGCCTTTGCGCGTCTATGTATGTGTGTGTGCTTTTGCATTTTGTTTGCATTTTTTGCCGTCTGCATGATGTCTGCTGTATTAAGCATCAATTCGCTTTATATCCTTCCAACTATATCCGGTATTTACTCCCGCTTAAAGCATGTATGAGTGATGTGTGTGTGTGGCAGCATGCCCCTTGGCGTCATTAGCAGTTAAGCTGTGCTAAACATGTGTGGCAAGTGTGTGTGCAACACTGTCGTTAGGGGTATCTTCAAGGAAGTGCTTAGCTTGCGCTTCGTGGTGATCAACTTAAGTGAATGCAACATACGAAATCCCGGCGATGTACGTATATATGAGGTTGTGCGGTTAAAGGAAGACTTAAAAAAATATATGCGATAAATGTTTCAAACTTTTTATGGTTTTCGTAAATAAGCCGTGGGGGAAATGGCTTGATTAAAAAGCGTTATTTTGTGTGCATAAAATGATGAAATTTCTGCCAAAAAGTTTTAAACAAATATTTAGAAATGAACTGTGATATACTTAGCTAATTTTCTGTATAATGACGGTACTACATGAATTATATAGAGAAAAAAAGTAGAATACTCCAGCGGTGAAGAAACATTTTGCTCGATTTTGAAATGTTAGAAAATATATAAATATTTAAGCGTCATCTTTACTACTTCTCTTCAAACGTTTTCGGGTTCATGTAAAGCATTGCCACCTTAACACCTCCTCCTTAGATTTTAATAATCCCATTGACATAGTGAGCTTTTGAAGCTCCAGTTTTTAATTGAGGTATCTAATTCCAGGTAAAAAGCACATAAAACTTTGCAAACTCTATAAGACCAGCGACCTTAAGATGCTTGCACTTTTGCCACCTCTAAGGTTCAATATCTTGGAGATCTAAACTAACTCTTAAGAGTATAACTTACAGATTAAATGTTGACGATACTTTTCAGATACTGAAAGTTTCTTTGATAAGTCAAATTATTCGAAAATGGAAAAAATTACAACCCTGGCTGAATTAATATAATTTGAAAACTGTGAGTGTGAATAAAAAATATCTGAAAATTGATGATATTCTCCGGCAAATTTATAAAACTTTTTGAACGATTTCAACTATGGCGTTTCAAATGTAGTCGAAATTTTTTATGGACATACCTTGGATGAAGTTTAAGCAAATATCAAGCAATATAAAATTGAAAATGGAATTGGTACTCACATCTGGAAAGAAAGAAAAATAAATTATTAAATAAGATCTCAAAATAAATTTAAGCTTTTTTAAGTTTATGAAAGTTTAACAAACACTTAATAAATTTAATGTAAAGGTAGTTTAACATTCATACATATATTATATTACAGGTTTTGTGAGAAAACTGGGCCTGTACACATATAGAACCTTGAAAATCACGAAATCAAATCATATTTGAATAAAAATTGTCATGTGATCCTTTGAAGTTAAAATCACATCAAAATTTGGCACAAAATAATAACTTGAAATACCAAATAAGGATTTCTTAAGAAATTATATTTTGATATTAATGAGAGAGTGCTATTCGATAACAACATTAGTTTCTATTAATAAAGCTCATACCAGAGGGAAAAGTAAACTTTTCAGTTTTTATTTACTTTAAAACGCTTCGCCATCTCTATCTCGCTGTGATCTCAGTATGAATATTTTTCTTAATATATCTCTTGCTCGCTTTAAATTCCTCGGGTGAATGATATTTCAAAAATTATGTATTTTGGTAAGTTGGTAGGATTCTTCTTAAATACTATGCCAAATATGAACGCCGTCAGTCAAATCAGTCAAATAGTTTGTTTACAGCAACTGCTAAGGTACACCTCAGTTGTGCGTTGCGATTTTTACAATGGATAAAAATATGGAATAAAGTATTTGTGTCAAATTTTGTATTTCTAACCAAACTTCGTGTTAGCAATCGTTGCAAATATTGGGAAAGGATTACGATTATTCAGTTTTACCAAAGACATAAGTCCACGAGTGCTACGAAGCCTTCGAAGATGGTGGAAAGATCGTTGATGACCTGCCTCGTTCTGGACGACCTTCGACTTTCATCAATTCATGAAAATATTAAAAAAGTGAAGGATATGGTACTTGAAAATCGTCAAGCAAGTGTTAGAGAGATGACAAGAGAGCACGACATCTCTCGCGAGCCCGTTCGAAAGATTTTGGTGGATATTTTGTGTATAAAACGCGATTTGTACCGATAAAGCTGAATTTTCTTCAGAAAGAGTACCATAAACAGATCTCTTTGGAATTATAAACGTCTGATTTATGAGTTTGACGTGCAAACAGGTCAACAATCATCCGAAAAGAAGGAAAAAACGAGCCGATACTAAAAACCACGCCAAAGCCGCTAAAAAATCATGAATTTGTTCCGGCAGAATAGACGGTGAATGAGGAATTCTATTTGGTTGTATTGAGGCATTTGCGTGAGAACATCTGTCGAAAACGGCCGGAATTGTGGGATGACAATTAATTGATTTTAAACGATGATATTGCTTCATAGCATCGAACCACGATTGTAATTGAATTTTAAAATTTGTTTGAAATTGCCGAACCCGTTTTCGATCGAAGAGATAAACCAAAATTCGCTGAAGAAGCTAAAAGTCATCACAAAAAGTGCTTATAAAAAGTGTTTCGAGGGCTAAAAGCGTATAACATCTGGTGGGGATTACTTTGAAAGCGACAAAATGTTACTTAGATTAAAATATTGATGAATAATTAAATATTTTGCGTTTTATTTGCAATTTCCGTGTACTTTCTTGTCACTTTCTCTTCTCAACGTTTCGATTATTAAACTATACAATTTTATATATATTTTTTTCAATTAATATACTAGCAAAAATATAGAATATCGCATGAGAGATTTTGATACAAAGGTTTTTACTAAAAATTGATATTTTAGTTAACATCGTAAGCACTGCTTGATTTTTAGTTTCATAACCCGTCTGAAAAGACCACCTAAAAGCCGCTCAGTGCTTGACACTATATAGTATAATTCGCCTAAAGGTGTGCTACAAATATAAGTTATAAGCTTGTAAAAATGAAATTTTTATGAAGTAGAAGTACAAATCCTTTTAAAATAGCTTACATGAACTATTCTTGTAATTTATGCAAAAAATCACTTTACTGCATTACAACAAGACAAACAAGACTACCAACTACTTGAAGATGAGTTATGAATTTCAATGTGTGTTGCTTGGAATTCTTTAATTTAATTTATCCAATGTGTATTCATTACACGACCTAACTGCTATTTTAAGATGAAATTAATCTGCGACTTGCATATTTGCTAAAACCACTAACAACCGCACAGCCGCAGCCAGCATCGAGGCAAGCAATAGCAATATCAGCAAACTTCAAGGCTTCCGCTTCCTTATGATACATATGCTAGTAAGGACATTTCCTATATATAAATGTGTGTATATGTATATGTGTGGAAGTGTGTGCCTGCTTGCGCAGACTTGGGGCAATTTTAGAGCCGCAACGGCGAAGACTTTCCTAAAATAGTTACTTACTTACAAATGTGCATATTTAAACTACAACTGCTGCATAATAAAAATTAATTATTCATTAACTGTGTGTTTACTTATATAAGTGTATCTGCATGTATGTGTGTGTGTGTGTTTATAAATAGCTGTGGCTACGCAGCGCGCTATCAATGCTGCGGCTGCTAAGGCAACTCTACAGTTAGTGCTGCATGATACTGGTTAGCTAGCGGTTGTTTATCACTGTTGTTGTTATTGTTGTTGTTGCTGGCTGATGGCTTTCGGTTAGCTAGAATAGCTTCCGTTCGCTGCTAACGATAGTTTAACGCATAAAAGATTCACAGACAGAAATTTATATTTATTGACTCACACACACACATACAAATGTATGTACATAAAAGCAAATATAGCCAATAGCAAAGTAATTTTGCCAACAACAACAGCACCAACATAACTAACAATTTGCATAATATAAACAATATTTTTTTTGTTTGCAAGGGTTAAAAGCAGCAGTCGGCAGAGAACAAATATAACTCTAAATATTAACGGTTGCTAGTGTGATGTAAATATGCGCCTGCCGTTATGCTACAACTTTGTCCATTAAGCAAGTAACGCTGCCGCAAGACAAACCACAATTACCAAAGGCGTAGGGACGTAAGAAAATATGCTTAATTTTTGCATAAGACACGCATACAAATATAGCCACACATATACATACACATATGTATATATACATATAGTAATATGTATAACTGTGCTTTGTTGCTTTTAAAATTACTCAAATAAATGTAAGTAAGTACATATAGTATGTAAGGAGCATATGGCCAACATGTAGGTCTACTTAAAGCGCTGCAAAAGTCAGTTTCCTTGGCAAAGCTTTATGATAAAGTAGTTGTTATGGCAACTGTAAGCGCCGCGCTAAGTAGGCTTGTAGCAGATTTTGCAATTAAAGCCATTTATTTTCATTAAACTTTCACACTTAATATGGAAATAAACGCATTCAGTGCTTGCAGGGTGTGTTAGATGATAGATATCATTAGGGTGGCACTAATTATTTTCGGAAAATTATTTAATATATTAGTTTTTATTAAAAATTAAATAGTTTTTTATTAAAAATAAATCATGTTTTATTAAAAATTTAATATTTTTTTTATAAAATGTGAAACAAATTTTTATTAAAAAATTAAATATTTTTTTATTAAAAATTAAAACTTTTTTATTAAAAATTAAAATTTTTTATTGAAAATTAAATATTTTTCGATGTATAATTTTATGCTAAATGAACTTTTCGATTATTTCAGCTTCGCTAAAATAAATAAGTTGAAATGGTATGAGGGTGGTTCTAAATTTATTTTTATACCCTCAACAGGGTATATTAAGTTTGGCACGATGTTTGTAATACAACAATGAAAATGTTGGAGTTACTATACTGTAAAGTATATATAGAAATGAACAGCGTGACGAGTTGAGTCGACATAGCCATGTGTGTCTGCTGATATGCGAAATAGTCGCTCAGTTTTTGAGTTAACGATCTGAAATTTTGCACATGTTCTTTTCTCTTCAAGAAGCTGCTCATTTGTCAGGACCGTCGTTATCGGAATACTAGAACATATAGCTGCCATACAAAATGACCGATCAATATCAAGTTTTTGCATAGAAAACTTTTTCATTTCACGAGATATCTTCCCGAAACTCATCAAGAAGTATTTTCCAAAAATATAATGTAAGCTCCGAGAAAATTGTTTAGATCGGACATCTATAAAATATAGCTGTCATACAAATTGGCCGATTGAATTCAAATCTTTGCATGGAATACTTCTTTATTCTACAAGTTGTCGTCACGAAATTTGCCACAGCTTATTATTCGGTGCATAGCTACAATCTCCGTAAAAATGTTTCAGATCAGATTACTATAGTATATAGGTGTCATATAAACTGATCTATCAAAATTAAGATAAAAATTTTCAAAAAAGTTAATTGAATTGGCTCCAAATTTATTTAGTTTTTTTTTAATATTATTTTTCATAATATTTACTTTTTTATTTTTTGGTTTTTCTAAGAAAAACAAATCATTCTTAATAAATTCAGAAATACCCTTTAACCTCCCATCTCTTATTTACTTATATAATTTAATATAATATTTGCAGCATTTCATATGCTGCTCTTCTACATAAATAAATACATTCACGATTTTATATATTTCGCTTTGTTATTGTTGCTTTTCCACTTTTTATACTTGTATTTCTACTTTTACTTGACATGTCCTAAATATTTCCGCACACAAATACACAGACACACACTGGTAAATACAAAAATATATACAGAAGTATGCTCTCACGCATAAACTCAAGTGGGTACTTGCTCTCCATATAAATACTCGTACTCTTTACCTTTTGCCAATGCGAATGCTTGTTGCTAATATCCTTTTGATGTCTTAAAAGGCAGAAAATTACTTAACGCTTGTATGCAGATACGCACAAGTAGCTCACAGCGCTGGCTGCTAGGCTACAAATGCACACATACATATGCAAACTGAGTACATATAACATTTATTTATGTATTTTTTGTATGTATGTAAGTTAACACATAATGCCCAATTTCCAGTTGGGTACGAGTGTGGTGAGGCCAATATAACATCTTGCCTCATCAGCAGATTTTGTGGGCGACGACCGCCACTAAAGCAACGGCTCAGATTACATAAACAATAACAACCACCAAGGCGGCGAGGCGGACGGACAGCGAACCACAGTGTCAATAGCCGATTGCGTAAACAGTTGACCAGCGATCGTTGCTTGCACTATCAGCAATTGGGTAAACAATTGTATTGAGCAGAGTCAGCACGACGCAGACGTCAAAGCCGGCAGCGTCGATTACTGGATATGGATATGCGTTCTTAGGCTTAATTGTTAAGTTAGGTATTGGGCTAGTTTAGATTTAAGTTGAGCTTAAGCCGGAGTACACGTCCTGGCCAATAAAGAGTACTTGCAAATATATAACCCGTATAGTTATTGCCGCGTCCATCGACCGGCTGATACAGGGATTACAGCATACATCTTTTACTGGCGCCCAACGTGGGGCACGAAGAGAAAAATTAGCGATCAACAATCAACAACCCAGCCACAGAGCAACGGAATTATCATATTCATTGAAAAATCATGTAAGTGAATGGCACAGCCAATCGTCATCATTTGTGAAAATAATAAAGCAGCATTATATAAAGAGTGAAGTGATCCTTTTTATTTTTTATTGTTTTGGTGGCCGTTAACGATTGTGCCGCGTTTGAGTGAAAAAATACTTATGTGTGTTAGTTTGTTCAGGGTCTAATGAGCCACCCCCCTCACGATAAAGAGCTTTACGATAACTCAGTGCAGGAATTAATAAACCATACTAGAAGGTTACGTGTGGCAGACGTAGTGGAAACAGAAACGGATATGGACGCAAGACAGGTACAAGCGGTGTTAGAAGCCGCATTGGCGGCACAGGCCGCTCAATGGAAACAGGTTATTGATGAAAAAATTAGTGAAGTTAGGAACGAGATGAGTGCATTGAGGATCACGGCCCCTGAAGTAGAAAGCTACCAGAAAATTGCGATAGTGCAGGGAAAATCGTGTAGTCAGACGTTAGACCTCGTCAAGTCATTGCCAGAGTTTGATGGTAAACAAGAGGAATATATTTCGTGGAGGCAGGCAGCGATGGCCGCCTACGAATTATTCGAACCGTATGAAGGCAGCGTAAAGCATTACGAGGCAGTAGGTATTATTCGGAATAAGATTAGGGGTTCAGCGAATAATATACTGGCCTCATTTAACACAGTTTTAAATTTTAAGGCCATTGTGGCACGGTTAGATTTCACCTACGCTGACAAAACTCCAGTGCGCATTCTCCAACAAGAGTTAGATACCTTGCGTCAGGGCGATTTGAGCTTGTCACAGTACTATGATGAGATAGAAAGGAAACTGACCCTCATAATAAATAAAACGCTTATGACATATGATGCAGCTGCTGCAGCTGTCCTAAATGAAAAATTTAGATGTGATGCCCTAAACACGTTCGTATCGGGTTTAAAAAGACCCCTACACCAGGCTGTATTCCCAGCTAGACCAAAGGATCTACCAAGTGCCTTGGCACTAGCCCGCGAGGCCGAGTCGAGTCACGATAGGTACATGTTCGCGGCAACGTACGCTAAAAATGCCGAAGAGAGAGCCCAAAAGTCAGGGGGTCAAAAATCCCAAACTCGGCGGCAAAATAATTATTCACAGAATAGTGGCGGCGATGCCAATCACGCAAAAAATCCACATTACTTCAAGAGTCAGGGCAGAAATAATCCAGGAAAGGCTTCATCATTTAGGCAACGCGAAAATGATAGGGATTTTCATGGTAGAGGCCCCGAACCTATGGACGTCGATCCTAGTTCGTTTAAATTTAGGCACCCAACGGAATACCAACAGGCACAAGCTGCCGGTATTCACAATGCTCCCGTTCAGAGAAATAAGAGACAGAATAATTCAGAGCGTATGACAGATTTTAGGCGTCAAAGGATCAACAATTTGAATCATTCAGATGTTGATCAGGATTACCAAGCGTATGAGGCTGCTGCCGCAGCTGCAGTAGCAGAGGTAGACAATGAAAATGGGGTTGACTACGAAAGTGACTCTATTAATTTTTTAGAGGCCACTCCCGGCTACCGTTCCTTGAGCGGACGTTGGCTGGGAAAACACTAAGGTTTTTAATTGACACGGGAGCGGCAAAAAATTATGTCAGGCCCGTAAAGGAGCTTAAAGGCGTAAAGTCGGTAGACTCCCCGTTTAATGTGAACTCTATCCATGGGTCCAATAAAATCAAACAGAAATGCCTGATAAATATTTTCGGGGTAACATCCCCATTCTTTGTGTTGGACAGTCTAACACTGTTCGACGGAATCATAGGCCTTGACCTGCTAACGCAGGTGGGCGCGACTATTGACCTAGACGGAGGCAAAATAAATTATGGTACCATGTCAGAAGATCTGCAATATCATAAGTGCAGCAACGTTAACTTTACAAATGTCAACGACATACAGGTACCAAGTTCAGTGAAGGCAGAATTTAAAAAAATGATCCTGAAAAGGATTAAGGCATTCGCAGACTCTAACGAGCTGTTGCCATTTAACACTTCGGTTGTGGCCACGATCCGAACCAAAGATAACGAGCCTATTTATTCGAAGTTGTACCCTCACCCAATGGGAGTGGCAGATTTCGTCGAAAAGGAAATAAGAGAACTGCTACGCAATAAAATCATTAGACCGTCAAGGTCCCCTTACAACAACCCAACCTGGGTCGTAGATAAAAAGGGTTACGACGAGTTAGGCAACAAAAACAAACGTCTGGTTATTGATTTTAGGAAGCTCAACGAGCGCACTATTGCCGATAAGTACCCAATGCCGAACATTTCAATGATTCTGGCAAATTTAGGGAAAGCCAAGTACTTTACGACTTTAGATTTAAAGTCAGGCTACCATCAGATTGTCCTCGCCGAGCAGGATCGCGAGAAAACGTCTTTTTCCGTTAACGGTGGAAAATATGAGTTTTGTCGATTGCCATTCGGTTTGAAGAATGCTGGAAGCATCTTCCAGAGGGCGATCGACGACGTCTTACGTGAACAAATTGGCAAATCATGCTATGTTTACGTCGATGACGTCATAATTTTTTCTGAAAATGAATCGGAACATGTCAAACATATAAATTGGGTCTTGGAAAAACTGTGTGAGGCCAACATGAAAGTTTCACGAGAAAAAACACATTTTTTTAAAACAAGTGTGGAATATCTCGGTTTCATAGTAACAAGAGGTGGGGCAAAAACTGACCCCGCAAAGGTCAAAGCCGTTCAGGAATATCCTGAACCTAAGGATTTGTTCAGCCTTAGATCCTTTCTAGGGCTAGCAAGTTATTACAGGTGTTTCATAAAAGATTTCGCCTCCATAGCAAGACCTCTAACTGAGATCCTAAAAGGTGAAAATGGCTTAGTAAGTAAGCACAAGTCTAGAAGGGTACCCATTGATTTTAGTGAAGCGCAACGCAATGCCTTCGAAAGATTAAGAAACATCCTAGCATCTGAAGATGTCATCTTAATGTATCCAGATTTTAAAAAACCATTTGACTTAACGACAGACGCCTCCGCTCACGGCATTGGCGCAGTCCTCTCGCAGAATGGTAAACCGATTACAATGATTTCAAGAACGCTGAAAGATAGGGAAATGCATTATGCAACAAATGAAAGAGAATTACTGGCCATAGTATGGGCTTTAGGGAAACTTCAAAATTATCTCTATGGAACTAGGGACATCAACATCTATACAGACCACCAGCCTCTAACGTTTGCGGTTTCTGATAAGAACCCGAATGCAAAGATAAAACGGTGGAAGGCATTCATAGACGAGCATAATGCTAAAATTTATTATAAACCTGGTAAGGAAAACTCTGTCGCAGATGCTCTTTCACGGCAGAACATAAATGCGTTGGAGAGCGAACTCAAATCTGACGCAGCGACAGTTCACAGTGAATTGTCACTGACCTACACGGTCGAATCAACAGAAAAACCCATAAACTGCTTCAGGAATCAAATAGTTTTGGAGAAGTCGCGTTTCCCTCTGAAACGGAATTTTATACTCTTTGGCGGAAAAACCCGCCACGTTATTCACTTCATAGATAAAAACAGCCTCATTGACGAAGTAAAGGAGGTTGTTAACCCCCTCGTGGTGAACGCGATTCACTGCGAGCTACCGGCGCTAGCCAGCATACAACACGAATTGGTAAGATGCTTCCCATCTACCAAATTCTGGTACTGCAAAAATATGGTGTCGGATATTACGAACAAGGATGAACAAAGGGAAATAGTCACTACTGAACACAATCGTGCTCATAGAGCTGCGCAGGAAAATGTGAAACAGATCCTCTGTGACTATTATTTTCCGAAAATGTCCAAATTGGCAAACGAAATTGTCACAAACTGCAAAATATGCACGAAAGCCAAATACGATCGACACCCTAGAAGGCAGGAACTCGGCGTTACGCCGATTCCATCGTACGCAGGTGAAATGCTGCACATAGATATTTTCTCCACAGACAAGAAGCATTTTTTAACTTGTGTTGATAAATTCTCTAAATTTGCAGTAGTTCAACCGATACCGTCGCGGACAATAACGGATGTAAAAATACCCATCCTCCAATTGATTAATTTCTTCCCAGGAACAAAAACTATCTATTGTGATAATGAGGCGTCCTTCAACTCGGACACCATTGTGACTCTGTTGAAGAACCAATATGGGATTGATATAGTAAACGCTCCCCCTCTCCACAGTACTTCCAACGGACAAGTAGAGAAGTTTCACAGTACCTTGGTAGAAATTGCTAGGTGCCTTAAACTTGAAAGAAGAATAAGCGATACAATGGACCTGATCACTCAAGCTACCATTGAATACAACCGAACAATACACTCGGTCACAAATAAGGAGCCTATTGAGGTAATATACGCCTCAACCGAAGAATTCCGAAAGGAAGTGAAAGGTAAAATCGAACAAGCACAACAGGCTCAGCTCGATAGAAATAACCCGTCAAGGCAGAACAGGGTATTTGAAGTAGGGGAAAAGGTAATGGTAAAAACTAATAGAAGGTTAGGGAACAAGTTAACCCCCCTGTGTGAGGAGAGGAGAGTAGATGCAGATCTGGGGACAACAGTCCTAATAAATGGAAGGATAGTCCATAAGGACAACCTTAGATAAAGTACTTAGCCTTAGAAAATGACGACATTAATTTCTAATCACCTTATATTGCTTCTTTAGGTTTTCAATCACAATTCTTCTCACTTTCGGGATAGCGGCAGCCAAGTTAACGGATTACTCACACTCACATTACATACCGGTAGTGGACGGCGACGCACTAGTATGGAACGAATACAATTACCTGAGGCACTCAACTAATTTGACCGAGTTTATGCGCATGACAGACGAAACTGCCAACATGACGGACTTGTTCCCGCAGTCGCACATGCGAAAGTTGCTAGAGACTGACAATGGACATGTTAGAACATTACTAGCGACTATAAGCGTACATCATAGAATGGCAAGAAGCCTAGACTTTCTGGGTTCAGCCCTTAAATTTATCACAGGTACCCCAGACGCTGACGATTTCCACCAAATTAGAATGACAGAAGCCCAACTAATAGAATCCAACAATAGACAGGTAGTGATTAACACAAAGACACAGGAACAGATTAACGCACTAACTAGTACGGTAAATGAACTCCTCAAAGAAGCGAAGAAAGAAAGAATCGATACGGCGCACCTTTTTGAAATTTTACTCACTCGAAATAGGATGTATTCATATAATTGCAACACATTTGCGGCGTGTGAGTGAAATTTTGCGCTCCGCTGCGTCTCTGGTGAGTAACTGTAGCGATTTTGCTGGTTGAGTCGCTGGCAGCTGGTTTTATTTTAATTTATTTATGTTTAGTTAAAAACTTTGTGGCAGTTTTTTTGCATTTATTTTGCATTTTCAGACTCAAAAGACAGGGTTCTTAGTAGATTATCATACTTAAAGTTTAGTAATACCCAAGTACTTGCAATAAACTAACTTTCAGGGTATTTTAAATTCGTCAAAAGTCCATGGGCTTCCGTTATCCTCATCTAAAATTTAGTTATTACATTTCGATCTGGGCCAATATCATCTATTCACTATAGCGAAAGTGTCTTCATGGTGGATAATATGAAAACATTTGTAACCTCTCTAATAACGATTCTCTAAAAAAATGCTCTATTAGATTTATAGTTTCGATCACAGTCTATAACGAGTGGCATTAAACACTCTCATCAGAGCATCGATACTTAGAGAAAATAGCAAAGAATTATAACTTCATCATAAAAATATGAGCTCTTTATATCCTCAGATATGACTCTTAAACCTGTGTAACCGTTGTAATATAGGAGAAGGGTAACTTCCCTATGGATGGTAAGGCGGTGTCGATTTGGAATACTTAGCATCGGGATGTTGAGATACATATTTTCAATAAACATCTTTTAAACCTTAATATAATTTTCCCTTTGATTTTTGGCAGATACATAACAATTTCTATTTCTTAAACAAGGAGACTCTTGAAAAATTGGCCAACAGATTTTTGGTTGCGATTACTATCGGCACCGAGAAGAACGATCAGCTATCTAGTGACATTAAACTCTCTGTCTCTGTGAGACTTGTGTTCAATCATTAGTTTGAGAGTGAAATAAAATCTGTATTTGGACTAAATCATTGGATTATAAGCTACTGGATAAAATGATTTCAACAAAATACTGACTAAGTCTTCACTTACAAAATGAGAACATAGATCTGTAAGAAGCTAAATTGCAATAAATGATTATAGGTTAGGTTTGTTTCTATAAAATAATCTGAGGGCAAAGCAAGTCCTGATAGATAAGCGTCTAGAGAAGTCGATACAAAGTAACCGTGTATATAGTGTTGGTGGATGCCACAATCACAAAACTTTGATGACTTGGCGAGCATTTGAGAGAAGAGACGAAAGGAGTTTACCGAAACAAGGGAAAATAATAATAATGCCTTTTAGCAGACGTTTTCGGAAAAACTTGTCCAACTGAAAAAAACCTTTGAGAACTTTGTGTTCACATTTCCTAGAGTTCGTCAATAAAACCTTTTGAAAATGAGATACACTCCACAAAAAACTAAAATTTTATGAACCCAATTTTTATTGTACTATTGTATTAATTAATTTTTTGAACTTTAAAAACAATCATTTGAATTACATAAATAATAAATAAAATATAAAAAATGTTTTTCAAATAAAATTTCGATTTTGTTTGTGTTTATTTTTGTTTTTTGTAGGTTAATACGTGCTTCTGTGGTTGTTGATTTTTTTCTGTAGTTTATTCTGTTTTTCTATGATTGTTGATTTTTCTATAGTTTAATCCGTCTCTCAATGGTCATTGATTTTGCTTTTTATAGTTTGTTCTGTGCTTCTATGGTCGTTGATCTTTAAGTTGAAGTAGTGTCCTGGGCTCGTTGGAACATATTTTTTTTTAATTTTGCAATAAATCTTTTCCATTTCCATAAACGTTATCATGAGCAAAGTCGTCAAAGTATCCTCACCAGTTATATCTATGCGGCTTGGAATTCAGTAATGGACGTCTATTACTCACGCGTAACAGCCAGTTTATGTGCTGCATACGTCTCATGAGCGCGTAATTATTTTCCACCTTATTGAGGCACTTTAGGCAAATTGTCTTCGGCAATGCATCGTGTGGTGATATTTTAATTGGCATGTAATTGAAAATTTTTCTCACTAAATCTAATTTTCTGCCGCGATCACCAAATATATGGACTACGACGCGGCTCAGTGCGGTGCATAAGCGACAAACGAAACCCGGTATACGCGCTTTACGAATGCTACCCATTTTAATAAAAATAAATATAATATTATATAATAATAAAACCTTTGCGCTGTAGATGTTGGAAGAACATATGCAGACTGCCACAAATTTAGCAATTTTGCACGTGTTTTATAGCTTTGAAATTGCACTACTTTGGGTTTTGATGACTTATAAAACTAAAGAGTTAGCTGAGTTTAAACAGTGCAAAAAGGTTGCTTAGCCTTGAGCAGGTAAAGTGCTTGCGTAAGGTGGGCGGGTAAAAAGAAATTTTCGCTTAAAGTACCGCCTTTAAAGTATTGTTTTTTTCGTGGCTACGTTTTTGCTGTTAGCCTTTCTTACAGCAAATGGCTAATAATAGAAAAATATTTGGAAACAATGGAAGTTATGTGGATTCCAAAGAATTTAGTAAACGTAAGGGATTTACTGATAAAAGGATTTTTTGGGTGGATAGCTACTAATTTTCAAAGGAATTCCAAATAAATATCAGCGAGAAACACCTTGTAAGGCTATCATTCTGACCGTACGTTGCCTTTTAACGCTTACCTTACCTAAGGCTAAGTATGATCTCTTCACGGTTCTTATTTGGTTTAGATTATTTACCACTGTGCTAAGAAAGAACGATTATTTTACTTTCTTTTTAATTTTTGAATCAACTCTAGCTTCATTCAGAGATTTAATTAAAATATAGGGATCTGTAAATATTCGGTTGGTGAAGAAAAATGTAAAAGAAGGCAAAGAAACCCGTATTTTCTAGTGCCTCGATGTTGCTTTCTGTGAGCGGATGATCTATCTTGTGCATTTTGAAGAGTATTCCGTTGATGAATATGAATGAAAACGAAGGGAAAAAGAAGGTTCTCTGAGAGTAGCACATGCGTTGTTCTCTGAGAGTGGCACAACCGTTTCCTGGAAAGACACTATTTTCTACTTTTTCGATTTTGCTATCTGTGAGAGAAAGGTTCATTACTTGAATTTGGAAGAATGTTCTGTTGGTGAATATGGATGATAACGAAGGCTCTTTGTTAGAGGAATATTCATTTCCTATATTCTGAGTATTCTATTGTGAATATGGAAGGAAACGAAAGCAAACAAAAAGGCAACTATATTTCATATTTTTCAGATTTTGTTCTCTGAGTGTGGAAGATCCGTTTCTTGCATTTGGGAGAGTATTCTATTGTGAATATAGATGAAAACGAAGTCAAAAAGGGAGAGAAACTTTCTTTTTCTTTGATTTTGCTCTCTGTGAGAGGAAAATGTATTTGACAGATTTCGAAGAGCATTTTAATGGTGAATATGGATAAAAACGTAGGAAAAAAACTGAATTTTTTATTTCTCAAGTTTTGTTCCTCGAGAGTGGAATATCCGTTTTCTGGATTTGGAAATGTATTCAATTGACGAATATGGAAAACGAAGGCTAAAGAATAAGTAAACTATATTTTATATTTTTCAGCGTTTGCTCTCTGTGAGAGTAAGATCCATTTATAGGATTTGGAAGAGTATTCTCTTCTTGAAGAGATGGAATTGAAGGCAAAAGAGGGAGGAAACTATATTTTCTATTTTTTTTCGCTGTGAAAACAGATAAATTTTGCGAAAAAAAAACAAAAAAAAAAAAAAAATGGTGAAAAATCTTTTACCCTTTATTTTTTTCTTCGTGAGAAGAAGAAATTGCAAGTTATTTTTAATGCTCAGTTGGGCCTTTTAGGCTTTTCATCACCTGATCATTCATAAGTGCTCACATTTGCCATTTCTACCTAAATTTCTGTAATCACACACATTTCTCCAAACAAAATACATTTGTTGCCTATCCACGAACTGTTAAAGTAATCAAAACCCGACGAGTTCAGCCTGTTTGAGTATGGTCCAATGCAAAAAACAAAAAAAAAAAAAAAATAATCAATTGCGCTTTGCTTACATTTTGGGCGCTTACAATAGAAAATCGATTTGTGCGCTCAATGGACGAATTCGCCTTTGCGCCGCCAAATATGCCAGCCGACAGCCGAAATATGTTCGAGCTACCAGCAGACATTGTATACGCGTTGGTGTTGCTGCCGCTACACCGTTGATCACTATAATTGTAGCTATGCACCCGCTATGCTCTCTACGCCGGCACAGCAAACTCAAATACGTCGCAGTTGTTGTTGCTGGTGTTGTGCAGCTTTCATTCAAAAAATTTCATCTGTGGTTGAGTTTGATTGTGAAAGGATTTTGTAAATTGCTGGCGCCAGCGCCAAGCCATAAATACCAACAACCACATACACACACACACGGACAGTCGAAACACTCATGCTCATTTACCAGCTGTTATGGAATGCCGTAGCTGTGAGAGGCCAAACGGGCCAAGTGCCTCTTACGCCGGCAACCAGCATCAGCGCCTGTGCGGACAACGGCTGGTATTTGCAACGGATGTGCGTTTGTGCCTCAAGTATCGCAGTCACCAGCAACAACAATAGCAAAAATCAATTGCATGACGCCGCGCAGCAACGAAATCAAAGGATTTGCTGCGGTTATCAAAAAGTATGGCCCGGCGCGGTTTACATGCGAGTACGAGTGTATCAAAGGCCCCATTTCACGCAGCGCGTAGCATTGCCAGACAGAAGTGGTGAGTACTTGCTATTGTGACGGTGATTTTGACTCAAATACGCGATTGATGAGCGTGCTTGCCACTGGCAATGCCGGGTTTTGAGAGCTTTTGATGTATTTGATCGACTGTGTGCCACGCTGCTGATTTAATCTCGCTTTCGCATGTTTTACATTTTGAGCAGTAAATAAGCGACATATGGTAATCGTTGCGCTCTGCACGAGTCAAAAAAGGAGGTCAACAGCTTTTGGTAAATAGGGTTTTTAGCTCAGCATCCACATATGTATATACTTATATGACCTTACCAGCCTGTTCTTAGGCTTATACTACCTAGAGAACAAAAGAGTGCTCTCCCTACTCCTTTGCTCAGTGCTGTTGTGACTGATAGTTCATACTTTTTACTTTCCATCTTATGAGTAAGGTTGATAGAATCCCTGATCATGACATCTCATAATAATTGGTGGATTTGGTTGAGCATTGAGGAAAATTAGTAAGGGCCAATGAGAAATGATTAGCAGATAACAGTGAGAGACCGTCAGAACTCCATATACTCAGGAAGAGTTGCTGAGTGAACTGGTCAGAGGAAGAAGAACCAGCGATCTGGTGAGGATCGAAAAGAGC
This sequence comes from Bactrocera zonata, assembly GCA_037783105.1. NCBI lineage: Eukaryota > Metazoa > Arthropoda > Insecta > Diptera > Tephritidae > Bactrocera > Bactrocera zonata. The sequence continues at coordinate 100,019 of JBAWJQ010006322.1, forward strand.
CAGTGAAAGATGCGTGCAAAATTGGTGAGGGTAAGCGCGGATGAGTGAGAACTAAATATACCTGCGAGAATAGTGACGACTGGTGAATACTAAACGAGCTAATGTGATTTGCAGAAACCGAAGAAAACCAGTGAGATGAGGAGAGCGCCGTCGAGATCCTGTGAGGGCCAGTGAGAAAGGAAGATAGTTATAAGCAAAGAGAGCTGGTGATAACAAGAATAAGTTTGATACTGGTGAGAAGCAAAGAGAGCCCGTTAGAGCTAGTGAGAATCTAAGGAAGCTAGTGTGTTTAGCGAACGCCACCGAGATCTTTTAAGACCCAGTGAGAACCAAAGGCAATTAGTTATAAGCAAAGAGAGCTAGTGAAAACAAGTGAGAATAAGTGCGATATTGGTGAGAATCAAGGAGAGCCCGTTAGAGCTAGTGAGAATCTAAGTAAGCTAGTCTGTTTAGCGAACGCCGGTGGAAACCGGTGAGAACCAAAGAGAGCAGATGAGATCGAATGAGAATCTAAGAAAGCTGGTGAGAGGCTATGAAAAGATCGAGTGAGCATCGACGAAAGCAGGTGAGAGGATATAAGAATCAAAGAGAGCCGATGAGAATCAAAAAGAACTAATGAATCCGGTGGGAATCAAAATGAACTAATAAAATCCGGTGAAAGCCAAATAGAGCTAGTGGGAGCTGGTGAGAGGAGTTGGTTCAGTGAGAATCGAAGATTTTTGTTGAGAGCAAATGGGATCAACACAAAAAAAAAAAAAAAAAATTCATAGGTATGGTCATATCTCGAAATTTGACTTCATTCAATGAAGCTAAGTTGGTAAGAGATAGCACCCACTTACAAAGACTCTAAATTCTGAAGTTAGATCATTTACGTCATTATTTTGATGCCACAGAATATCGGATATCAACCCTTATTCTACGGCAACAGATTTATCAAATTCTGTTTGGTTTTGGTTTTGGAATCTGAGATCAGATTTATCCAAATCATTTGGTTTAGATAAAATGGCATGATAAAAAATATTGCCTACATTTCGGCGCGGTGATAAAATAATTCAGTGCCACTAACGCTAGATCAATTAAAAACACAATTTGAAACGGCAATCTCGTTATTACTACTTAAATGTGACTACTGACTTTTATTTGGTATGTGTTTATAATCTGTTTTGTAATTAATGCTCATTATTATTATTTGAAGCTTATGAATTTAAGAAGAAATCTTTCCCTGCTAATAATTATCTTACATTCGCTAAATTAATAAGAAAATATTTGATTTCCACAGGCGCGCTAAGTTTAAATAAACACAAGAAGGCGAGAGGAGCTTTTAAATAAACAAGATTTTTCACTTACAATGAAGCTGGCTTGCGAAGCGCCTTAAGCGGTGTGCGAAAATGAGTAGGAAATACACTCACTTACACGCACTTTACATAATCGAAAAGCAAGGCTGTTAAGTTAATTAAATGAATACGCGAAAGGCCAATAAATAAACCCGAAGATAAACAATGTTTAAAGCGAATATGTACAAATTGCGAACTTTGTATATATACTTACATATATACATATATATGCGTGGGCAAAGAGTTGGCAACTTTTAAGTGTAAGAAATTAATAAAATTCATTGCTGGCCCGCGGTGTTGAAAACGCGCAGAGCAGCCATAATAAAGTAAATGAATTATTATGCAAAATTCCGAAAACAAAAACAACTGCAAAATAAATGCCAAGAAAAAATAGGAAAAATGTAGCGAATATTCAGCGCAGCACAATATTTTCATTAACAATTTGCCAGCACTTAATTACAAAAAAATATGCGCATTGGGGGTATACGTGGCCGCTGCGGCACATATTTACAAACTAATTGATGCAAATATACATATACTTGTGTACAAATATATACTGTAGCAAGCGAGTGACCAAACGACTTTTCTCACGCTGCAAAGTAAAGCTTATACACACATACTACGAGGGTTTTACTTTCGTGCAGCATGAGTGCGGCTAGTAAGGGGTGGCAGTGTTGGTCCAAGTTATTTATTTGCCCTTTGGCTATTCGACGAAACAATTTGCATATTTAAGTTTTGCACAAAATGAAAACATTTTAATTTGCGCTAGTTTCTACTGCTCCCGCTCCTGCTGCTTTTGCGCCCGCTGCTCAAGCTAAGTGGAGCAAAGACGCTGTTAGCCCGTTCATTTGCCGTTTCTTATAGATTTTAATGCATTTTCTGCAGCCAAATTTACACTCACAGTCGGTGCTTAGCTTGTAAGTGCTTGGACTTACATATAAAGCAGAATTTAGCAAAAACAAAAAAAAAAAACAACACATACAATTGGCTATTTGGATTTATGGCAACTAATGGAGTGCGCAAAGCGAAATGAAAGGCGTAAGGGTTGCCATTACAAAATGCTGGTAGTCTTCCTTGAAATCAACCACTGCGTACAATCTGGAACCGTGCCACGCTGGCAGCACTTATCGAGGGAAATGAAGCTGTAGTTTTAAGCGCAGACATTTTTTAAGAAAAATGTAAGTCAAAATAAAAAATTATATAAAATTGAATTCTTTGCAGTTTCTGCGAAAATTCTATTACACTTATATATAGACGAGTATTTACTTATTCTTATAACCAGTTGAGCATATGGTCATTGTGTACGACGTTTTTTGTGGTCATACTTGCTTGAGTTTTTGCCATATCTTTAGAATTCCAGCGTATTCATAAACTTTATGAAATTTTTCATTATTTGTTATATGTTTTTTATTTTATTTGGCAATAGCATTCCTTGAAGCGTTTCAGCGCAACTTGAAGGAAACTTCAATTTTGCATGGTTATTTAAAATCTCCATCATAGTTGAAGAACTGAGGCATAGAAAGTCGAAAAGAAAGAACCGAAAAACATATTTGTAAGCAATATAGAAATTTTTAGCATATGCTAAAATAATATTTAGAGCAGAAATAATGATAGAATATTGCAAAAAAAAATTTAAATTAAAAAATATAATGAACTATTTTTTTTATTTTAATTTATATTTTTTTATTAAAATTTATTTATTTTGTTTATTTATCTTATTTTATTAATTTATTTTAATTTAAAAATGATTTTTTAATATTAATTTATAATGAACATGATTTTCATGAACATGCGATATTTTTATATAAAAAATAATTTTTATGTAATTTTAATTCAAAATGTGGAAAAGAGGGTAAAACCTTGATTAATTCAAAAATAAGTAGCGGAACCTCCATCAAGAGTATAAGTATAAGATTATTTCAGCAACATCACAATGTTGGGTATGTAACTCCGCTAAAATATGCTTAAATGTAGGCAAGACTTTAGCGTGAAGTCAGAAAAGGTTGTTTCTCTAGTAAACATCACAATGTTGGGTGGGTGACTTGGCTAGCATTTAACGTTAGGCTGAAAGAGAGCTCTGCATTAATGAAGAACAACGCCAGCATTGCTTAATTTAGATAAAACTTTGTTAAATATAATTTTTTGAAGCGCTGCTTGCCTAAAATACATTATAAGTATATTGCAGTTATTTTCACTTATACGATTTCCGTTTTATATATTTTAAGTTAAAAGTATTAAAAAGGACTAAAACCTTGAATAATTCAAAATAACTAGAGAAGCCTCCATAAAAAGTAGGAAATGAAGATCATTTCATTAAAATCACAAGTTGGGTGTACAACTTGGCTAAAATATGAGTAAAGAGAGGAAAGTATTTAACGTGAAATTGAAAAATATTGATTCTCTAATGAACATCACAATGTTGGGTGTGTGATTTGGCTAAAGTATGCCTAAATGTAGGCAAGTATTTAACGTTATGTTTGAAAAGCGTGATGCACTAATGATAGAAGTGCGTGTATTGTCCATTTTTGATAAATCTTCTGCAAGCAATATTTTTGTAACGCAGCTTTGTCCAAATAAATTGAAGATTTTTAAAAGCGCTGAACTGAGAAGAAAAAACTCTCAATAATATCACTACGATATGAAAATGGCATTTTAGAGTTAAGATAAGTTTTAAGAATGAAGCTTTATGAAATAGAAAGCCTTGCATCCACTTTCTTGTAGTCTATCTGATGTTTTGGGTTTGAGATATAAATTTTAATGAAATTGATTTGATTATAGACCTCAAAGACCACAGAACGTAGGAGAAAGAAACATTGATACTCTTATTACAATATAAATATGAAATTTTTCAGTGTATCTATGTTTTAAGAAAGAAATTTTATGGAGCTACTTTGAAGTGCAAGTCCTTACATAACTTTTTGTAGTTTTGTAGTAGTTTTGGGTTAGAAAAACCATTTTAAAAATTTGCCTTTATAGGAAAAATATCTATTCTTATTCAGTAAGGCTTATGTAGCTTAAATATGTCAAACATATCTAGATTTCCAAGCAATCACGAATCAGCACCACTTTTCAGAATCTCATAACATCGTATAGACCAAATTTTAAGTATGTTTTACATATATAGTCTATAGTTTTGAATATTTGAGTTTGAGGATGGCCGCAATTTAATAGAAGTAGCTACTTATTATAACTTAAGATGAATTTTAAGGTAATAACATTCTCTGTTTTTGTTCTATTTAGTCTTAATAGTAAATATTTATTGCTTCGAGCTTCACTTAAGCTTCTGGTTTAGAAAAATGCCTGCAAATATTTAAAGTTTAGTCAAATTTCGTCAAACTTTAACGACATATGCTTTTACAGTTAAATGTTAACAACTGCTGAAACAAAAATAAAAACAACACCGCAGCATAACATTGTCAGAAATAATTGCGTGGGAGCTTTTAAGCTTACAAAAACAACCGTGTTTGCGGCAGCAATTAATAAAAGCCACTTAAGCGCACAGTGAAGCGCGTAAATGCACAGAACAAACAGTCGAGCACAAACACGCACACACACGCATACAAAGAAGCGTCATAAACAAATAAATGGGAAACAAGAGTGCAATACAGTCAAACGACAACAACAACAAAATATGTGTGTAAAAAATTTAATTTTACAAGCTGTTTGTGTTGTTATTGTTGTTGTTGTCACATAGTGTTAACAATAATTAACAAAAAATATCTGCTGTCCTTGCTACAGTTGAGTAATTTGTTTAATATTGCTCATACGCCATGTCGCACCGAAGTTGTGCGGACGCTTGCCATATTAAATGGCTTTTATTTTTATGGTCGCTGTTATTAGTCACTGTTGTTATTTATATATTACTTTTGTGGATTGTTGTTGTTGCTGCTGACATTACGATTTGTTGTTGCCACCGACAATACGATTTGGTGTTGCCACTCATATTACGTTGGTATGTTTTTGTATGACAAGTTTTTTTTGTTTTTTTTTTTACCACTGACTTTAATGTCTGTCTGTCCGTCTGTTTGTCTGCATAACCTTTTAATGCCATTAATTCAGCGCACTATTGCGCCCAGCCTCTGCGAGGTTACACTCTCGATATTGGCACACAGCAGCCTTCACTCTCGTCTCGCTAGCCTGGTAGTTATACTTGGCATTGTGGGTATTTACTTTAATGTCGCTTCTACTTTGTGCTCTTCGCTGTTTTCTGTCGCCTCCATTGTCAGCCGCAATAGTGCGCGCGCGCTCGCGCAATTTTCAACTTAATGACGCTTCAGCTGCGTATTTTTTTAATAGCCACGGCCAACAACTTGCCGCCTTGACGTGGGCCAACAAACAAAGCCAACTGCATTTGTCGTCTGCGGCGCTCGTTTGTACGCCAAGCCTTGGCTGGGCTGGGCTAGGGTGAAATTAACGGCGAGCGCAAAGCGAAAAGTTTATGCACACATATGAGCTTTTAATTGCAATTTAATGGGCGGTCATTTATTATCTAGAAGCCGCTTGCCGAACTAGTGACGGCGTTGTGAGTCGGTGGTGTACAGTGTGGTGTTTCGCAGGAGTTTTTAGTTAAATGCTAATTTTTTGAACTTTGTAGAAAATGCATATGAGAGGAAAATGTTTTCCGCTAGGTGGTGCTCTGGTAAAAGTTTTTGTAAAAAGAGCACCTATCACTCTGTGATTTGACGTTGATTGGTGAAAGCTTGTGAGACATCAAAACTGAGACTGAGAACGTTATTGGTCGCCAGATAAAATTTTTCCACTAGGTGGCGCTCCGGTCAAAATATTTTGTAAATAGAGCACTCTAGCGCTCTTGAGTCTCGTATATTTTGCCTTTATTGGTTGGAAAATAAAAAATTGTGATTTGACTTCGATTGGTGAACGTTTTTGATATTTAAAAAATGGGATTGAGAACTTTATTGGTCGCCAAAACCGGGTTTGAGGTCCAATATCTGCCGTTCCGACAAATGAGAAAAAAACGGGTGCAAAATTTCAGATTGATTCTCAAAAACTTCGAATATACTTGTATGTTGTATACTCATAATTTTTTTTTTTTTCAAACTAAAAAGCCACGATTGAGACTCCTTATCGAGCGCTGAAAACTTTTGTTATATAAAAATTGAGAGGGTGGCATTTTTTAGCTCCAGTCTACGGTTAAAATTTTGACACGTCAGCTTGCCATTCTCAAGACTTTAAATCAATAACATATGCCACAAAATTTACAAATTTATTGCTACCCAACCCAAAATATCCCACTGTGCGTAGACAATACAAATACAATAACACTTAGTGCAAGTTTAAATGGCCCGTTGTTTTCTGTAGGCCTGCAAACAGCTTTCGTCGCACTTTTAAGCACCACAGCACTAGGTGCTACGCCAACTATCGCGTCGGTCATACCTTCCGCTTCCCTAGTCTTACGGTGCACAAATGCAATAAGCGTTAATGAACCAAAAAGTTGTTACCTTCAACGTTTTTGGCATGGCCAGCGCCATTAAGCGCAAATATACAAGAGTAGATATGAATATTTGTATGAGGACACATACACGCACACATAGGTAAGCGTATTTTGGTGCATAAAAGCACCCACAGGCTGGTACTGCGCTCGGCGGTTGGTTAAATCGTGCAAAAACTCACCCACTGTATGGAGCGCTCAACTATTTCAATATACACACACATATATTAAATACATACATACATAGGTAGGTATTGCCGCCTTGACGTACATAGGTAGGTATGTATGTATTTAATATATGCAAATTCCAACGCATTACACATGCATTGCCGTGCATTTTGCATTTCAAGTTAAAAGTTGAAAGCGCTTTTACACAGTGTTTTAATTTTCAAGATAAACATAATTTTTGTCTCCGACACTTAAAGTGCACAACCCAAAAGTTTACGGATTACGTCGCTGCGGCGGCAGCATATGCGCTCTGTATGCGTGCAGCAGCGTGCGTGTGTCATGAAATATTTATTTTTAAATTTTTTAAATGTTTTTTTTTTTGCAACAGTGTGATAAAATTGCTGCAATTTACGCGTTAACTTGCATTAACGGCGGAGCTGAATTATATTTGTTGCGGATATTTTTGTTTTTCAACTTTTAATAGTTGCGGCTGCTTCGCCGCCAAAATGTTGCGCATAACTTTAGTCAGCTGTTGGTGTTCATAAACCGGAAAGGGGTTTATGTTCTTTGAGAAGGCATTAACGCATTTTAATGGAGATAAGTGTTGTGGCTTTTAAGAGGATCGCAAAGTGTTTGTTGTGGTGGCGTGGGAATAACAATGAGGAAACAGCAGCCAGCCGTTAAAGGAAAATAAATTTAAATCCACTTCTTGGTATTTCAACAGGTTCTACGGCAGCTACTGTGATTCAGGGAACTCACAGAAATAATATAATTTTTCAACGCAAGGAACATTGTTCGAAGTGGTCCTTTAGGGCGACCGCAAATAGTCTGGAAGGGTCCGCAAAATATTGGAGATGCATCTACCATCAATGGAAGGAAGGCGCCTTTGAGCTGTTGATAGAGAGAGTGAAACACCTAGGGCTTATCCCAATAAGAAGCCCTCGTGGTAACTAACCACCAAGAAAAGTGCAAGGAATACATAGGTTGCCCTGTATTGCTGTAGGGAAGTCATTGGCAAAAGTTTGGTACTCTCACCAAAGGTAAATCGTAAGAGGTCCAGAGAGCTTTTCGCTTTTAGAAAACCCCACATTTCAATGGTTGTAGAAGTTCTAAATGGAAACCGTCCGTGTTGATATCGGAATACTCAGAATTTTTTTTTATTAGGAGTTTAGTTTCTATTTTTCTTGTATTCAAGGACTCGCTAATCCTGGTCAAATTTGATCTTTACCTAACACCTAATTTTTTGGCTTGATTTGAATAACCGTTTTTATACTCGCGTTCGTCAGTCCGGGTCAAATTTGATCACGTTGTCGATAAAATAAATTTTTTGCAAAATTGGTTCAACAAAATGCTCTTCGTTAGATTAGTATATTTTTTTATGGTTGCGTTCAAATTTGATCATGTTGTCGAAGAAATTTTTTGGAAGATTGGTCCAACAAATTTTCATGCTCTTTGCTAGATTAGTATAAACTTTTTTATGTTCGCGTTCGTTAGTCCGGGTCAAATTTGATCATGATGTCGATAAAAGAATTTTTTTGCAAAATTGGCACAACAAATTTTCGTGCTACCGTTCGTTAATCAGGATCAAATTTGATTATTTGTCTATAAAATTCATTCTTTGTCTCTTTATGCTCGCATTCATCAGTCCGGGTCAAATTTGATCATGCTGTCGATAAAAATAAAATTTGTGCTGGAATGGTACAACCTCAGTCCGTAAAATTTTTAGTAAAATTCTATCATGGCATATTATTTTCAGATGCGATTTTGGCCTATAAATTTTCTATTTATTGTTTTTTGTATGCTTTCTACTCGATTTCATATAGCATGAAGTTTAAGTAGCATCTTCGGAAGGCTACTGAAATAGAATATTAATACCTTCTTGAAAATTATCACTATCTTCGAACTCAAATATTTCTGATATAAATTTAGTCTCTTTTTTGCTACTTTTAATAAGTAATAACCATAGAAAGTTTTGAAGTCGGATTTAAACATATACCTTCAATTGCTTTGGAAATGACTTCTCTTAAAGCATGTCAGTTAAAATTTAACTTTAATAACGGAATTGTTGTTGTTGCTGTGCATAAACAAGTCATGAGCAATAATATGAAATAATTACATGAACTGCCTTAAAGCTACGACAAAGACTATATTCCAAATATACAACTTAAGACATTAACTAACGCATTCGAAAACGGTAAATATGAGCACTTTTGTACGTATGTTACAAGTATATGTTAAAGCAGATATTCGCAAATATTTCATTAATTATTTTGACACATTTGCAGCGTTGCTGTTCGCAACAATTACGTCCATAATCAATATAAGCAATTTATGTGCATGTGTATGTGTATATTATGTGTTAGATGTATGTATGTATTATATATGTATACATATGTACGTATATGTGTGAAGTCTTAAACGAGTTCAAAGCATACGCCATTGTCATTCAAGCGCCGTCAGTACAAAGCAGAATGCTTGTCTACATACACATACACGTATATGCACATGCAAGCCTGCAATTGCTCTGCGTCGGCATACATTTGCATAAATCAGTTCATTTGCTGTGTAATTGTATCAGGACACAGCCATTTTGTTCAGCACCATTTGTGCCCATTGAAATTAATTGAATTAAATATTATCTACCTTGCAGATGGTTTTCCAGGCAACTCATTTTATTATTTAATCTACGTGCACATATTTTGTCACCGTTTAAATTATGTCAGTAAATTATTTCAATTACGTAATATTGCGGTATATGCAGACAATTACATATTAAAGCTGTTCAAAATTTTCAATTTACATCCCACATATGTTTGTATGTATTGTATTTGCATTAGGGTGGGTAAAAAACGAATATTTTTTTTCGCTTCTGAGACACTTAAAGCTACTAAAACTGCGATAAATTAGTAACTAAATCCGCCAGAGATAGGAAATTTTACACCTGAGATGGCACGAGAGGAAGCTGGTGCCAAATTTGGGCAAAGGGTGTGGCACCAATACCCATATTTATGTGAAAATCGATATCACGGGACCTAATAGAGCGCATTTGAAGTGTGCCATCTTATGACCAAATCTTTTCCAAATAGAATCGAAACTGATCAAGTTCCTAGGTAGCGTATATGGAGACCTCAGTGGCTTTAGTTCACTTTTTACCGAAAATATCGATGAATGTGTGAGTTATAGAATTGAAATTCAGAGAGAATTCTTTTCTGAGGATAGTATGTCTGTATGTCAAAAAGTGGTTGAATCGGCTAAACATTTCTCTTAGCCCTCCATATACCTAATAAGAAGATTTTCGAAATTCCGGCCGATTTTATTCCACTTAAATGGGCTAATATGTGAGTTATCTCTATAAATATGAGAGTGCGTGTTTTACACATAGTCTCGGTTTCAATTATTTGAAAGAATATTTTTTATAAAAAGATCTCATGCGATATTTTCGTAAATCTAACTGTTTAAAAGACGATAACGGTTAATGTTTGCTTACTTTACTAGGAGAGCCTTCTTATTGACTGCTAAGAAACTACTTTTCGGCGCAGCAAGCGAAAAGAAATTATGTTTTTTTGACCTACCCTAATATACAAATATAAAGCTGCATATTTATTTATGGACGAAGCCCGTAATTATTTTAGTTTTGGCAACTAAATCAGAGAGATTTACAATTTTTGAAAAAACAGAATACATAAATTAATGAATAATTATTTATGTACGTATTGATTAAAATGTGTAGAATTATTTGTAAAAGTAACGGTGTCGGTTATTGAATATATTTGAATAAAAGTATACAAAATTTATGTTTGATAAAATCCAATTTGGTTTGTATTTTAACAATTTCTCAAACTGAATTATAAATTTTGTATTTATAAGTTTTACACAATTTAGTGTTAATACAAATAAGAGTCGATGAACGGGGCGGCAAGAATCCTGTTCCGATTTGCTGGAGCTGGCGATCGAGTTCTTGCGGATGGAGGTCGAAAAGTATAATCGCGGTAGAGTGGCGAGGTGTTGATGCGGTGCAGTGTCTCGAACGAATTATGAGTGACGAAAGTAACCAAAACGATTGTTGATGTCCGGCTCGTTTAGATCGATCGTTCCCGTTGTCCATTTCTTTTGTTGGTTGGGTTGGGGAACAGCTGTTGTGTGGTGTGTTGTAATGCCATCAGCTGTGGTGACTTGCGATGTAGCATTAGGATGCGTCAGTTTTACCGAGAAGAGGGGTGGATGCTTAACTCATTTAAACATCCTGGGCCCCCTAGGCGAATATTTTGCCTAGCTTTATATACATATATAATCTGACGTATGTAATTCGGCGTACTGCTCGTAGAGTTGCCGATGCTGTAAATCCTGAAAATGCATTTGGTTTGAAACATTGTATTTGGTATGTATTTATCTTTAGGTGCGTATAGCAAGGAATTATAATTTGCGGGTTTAACCGACTTATTATTATAGTAAAAAAGTGTATGCGTTTTTGCTTTTCTTTATTTTGTTTGCGGTTATTTACAATTTATTATTTCATCGGTTTGGTATACCGGTTTTTTATTATATGCCTTTTCTGTATTTGCGGCTTATTAAGGATAGTAACTCCACGCCTGGCTCAGGTGTGGCCAGAATGGGTACTCCTTAGCCCTAGGTTTAGGACTATGAAATTAGAGGGATCTTGCGAGCGAGTAGCCGGTAATTGCGAACGGCTTCATTTAGAATTATAATTTTTTTTTTTAAGTGGGATGTTCAAGTTGTACAACAGATTCCCATTCCAAACCTTATGTGGAGCGCTTATGTAGGGACGATAAGAGCGACCTCTGCTTTTTTTTTTTTTTTTTTATCCCTTTGGAACAATTTTGTTATATTGAGTTTTTTGGTTTTTAGTAGCCACCGCTCAAGGATTGATTCAGGATTGTGTTTTTTTCCATTATTGGCGAAAGCCATCCTGCGGGGTCGAAAGGTTACGAACATATTTTTGTGTTTTTATATGTGGTTGTCAGAGGGAATCTGACCTTGCTTTTTCTACCTTTATGTGGGGCATTGCAAAATTGTGGCTCTAGTGGTAGTCGTACGACGTACCGGCCATTATTTGATCGAGTATTTGAGGCTTTAGAGAAGTGCTCACAATACTGATCTTTTCTAGTTTTGTTTGTTAATGGAAGTTTCCTTAAATTTTGTAATTTATCCCCAACTTGAGTTGGTATGGTTGTGACTAGTTCTGTGACTAGTCCATTTTGAATTTCGCTGTGTAGCGTTTGCACTTTTTGTGCCTTTGAGCAACATGGTGTCTCTTGGCTATTTTTATAATTTTGTTTTTCGGGATTTGCTTTTGCAATTAAACCCGTGGTTCTTTTTGTATAAGCACTTCTTTGGGGTGAGATGGGATATATGCTGTAATGAAGCATTGAGTGATGTCTTTTGCGACAATAGATGCAATTGAATTTGCTTTTGCAATTTTTATATGTGTGCGCATGTGAGAGGCAATTTGTGCAAAGTCTTTTTGACCTGACAAAGTTGTTCCTTTCGTTAATGTTTAATTTTTTAAACTTCTCGCAAGATATCAGTTTATGCCCTCTTGTGCATAGTTCGCATGACGATTGTTTTCTTTGTTCTGATATGAACGTTTGCGTTTTGTAAAAGCTTTTGTTTAAATTTTTGTTGCTTCTAGCTTGGGGTCTATTTAAGCTTCCGTTCTGGTCGTGCTTGTTCTTAGTTTTGAGTATTTTTTCTTCTAACCTTTCCGCAATTTCATATTGGGTGGTGAGAAAATCCTTCATTTGTTGCCACGTTGGGCACTTCTTTCGTGATGAGAGCGATTGCTCCCATAGAAGTAACGACTTTTCTGGTAATGCGGCGGTGCAAATGTTTACCAGAATTGGGTCCCAGCTGTCTGTGGGGATATTAAGTGTCGATAGAACCGACAAACAATTAGAAACAGTGGATTCTAGTTTAATGAATTCTGCACTTGTTTCTTTCTTAATTTTAGGCAAGTTTAATAGTGTCGTTACTTGCTTATCGACCAGTATTCTTTTGTTTTCATATCTAGCTTTTAGAGCTTCCCAAGCCAAATTGAAATTGTCGTCATTTAATGCGAACTGTTTAACTATTTCGCCTGCTTGACCTTTTGTTTTGTATCGGAGGTGATACAATTTTTGCGCTTGTGATAATTGAGGATGGTTTATGTACACGGCCGTGAACATGTCCCGGAAGGACGGCCATTCTTCATAACCTCCGTAAAAGGTTTCTGTGTCACATGCGGGCAACTCGAGTTGGATGCCTGAACTTGCCTTCTGACTGTATTCTTGTGGCAGCTCTACTCTACTGTGGGGAGTAGGTGCGATTGCTTTAATGAGCTTTAATTGATCGGAGATCATAGCTTTCGTTTCTTCATATTGGTCCAAGCAGTTTTCGTAAATATCGTAAGCCGATGATTTAAAATTATCTGTATCTGAATCGTTAGAATCTAGAATGGCGTCATGAGCCACTTGGAGCCGAGTCCAAAAGTTTTCAAGATTTTGAATTTTGATTTCTAATAACGATTCAGAGTTTTCATGAATCGGCAAAGAGGCAAATCTAGTGCAGTATCTTAATAAACTGTCACTTTGTGAAATGAATTTAACAACCTGTTTTGAGCGTGTAGCTCCTGCAGGTATATTTTGATTATTGTCGTTGTTAACCATTTTTCAGAATAATATTATTTATTTTTATGTATTTTAGTTCGAAAATATATTTGAATAGTTAATTGCTATTAAAAACCGTACTTTTTATTAATTAAAATATTTTATGTCCGAATATTTTATATTTAGGTACACCCTAATACTTGGACTTATATGTATGTTTGTATGTGCGTATGAAGTTGCTTATGTTTTGTGCAATTGAGAGCTCGTCGAAGAGATCAATATGCTTTGTACATAAGTATGCACGAATTGTTTGTTATGATTTGTTCGTAAGCAATTGAGAGCTCGTTAGAGAGATCAATTCGCTTTTTGTGAACAATCCTCCTTGTTTTTGTTTGTCAAAGAACAAGAGGTATTGCCGGATAATTGCCAATGTGGACTTTTAATATTTGTGTATGTTTAAATATACATATTTGTATGTATGTATGTACGTATGTTTGAACGTATATTGTTCAAGTTAATAATTTTTTGTATACCCGCGATTTTTGTATCGTTGTGTCCGCCAACTTATGTATTTTTAATGAAAATTATTTTTTTTTTGTATTCCTTCCAATAAACTTAATTTGTGATATTTGTAATTTGTAACCATTCCGTTTAAATGTTTACGGAAAGTTACGATTACCTTTTTTTGAAGTTTAATTATAATTTATAGTTTAAATAATTTGGTACCCAGTGTAGGGTATATAAAGAAATGTAGATTCTATGCCGTAAGCACAAGGTACGTTTTTATATTTTTCAATAGAAGAGGTGCGCGAAACGGAATTGAAAAAAGTTATTTTCTTTTGTGCTCTTATATATGTATTTTCGTACGCAAGTAAATATACACTGCACTCCTGCTTATTACTTTATTAAGCATAAAGGGTACTGCCGGAACTTTGTAATAAGTAAATATTTGAATTTTTCTTTATTTTTGGAAATCTGGTATGTATAAGTAAGCAAAAGTAAGCTTCAATATTTTTAAATTGCATATTCTGATATATATGTACATATATTCTTTTAAACAATATTTCGGCTTTTACCGTGTTTGGTAAAATGTTTATAAGTTTTAAGCATATATCAAATAAATAAAGGATATAATACGCTCACTTAGTGCTCTGTATGGTATAAGTATTTGTAGGGTGTATGTGTTGCCTGCCTTCTGCGTTTTGTTCTCCGTGCCGTATTCCAGCTGGCTACCTCCCTGTGCTGTTGTTTGTTTGTATATTTGTTTTAATTATTCGCGCCCGTTTGATCCGTTTTTATGCATTGTTGTTTAGGTGCTTTCCGCGCCCGATTAATGTTTTATTTGGTTTATGTTTTGATTTTCTTTGTAATTTGTTTTTGTGTTTGTCACTTCACCTTTTTTGTAATTTTTATATTACATATAAATATGTTTTAATTTGTTCTGTCTACCGCACTGTTTTAATGCACTTTTTTGTTTTTTGTTTTCGCAGCACCACACTATTTGTTATGTGCGCAAATATGTATGATTAGATATAAATTTATATCACTGCACTGCTAAATTTATGTTTCGTGTATATATAATATGTGGACGTTGTTTATTGTTTTTTAGCTGGGTCACTTTTTTTTTTTTTTTTGGTTTTTCCACTGCACACTGTTTTTTTTTTTTTGTTTTTTTTTTTTGTTGTGATTGTTCGCCACTGCTCTTCACCGCACTGCACTTAATTTTGTCTTAATTTATTTTCTTTAAAAATCCATAGTGCCTGTCACTATGGCTCGAAGGACCATGAATAAAAGTATACAAAATTTATGTTTGATAAAATCCAATTTGGTTTGTATTTTAACAATTTCTCAAACTGAATTATAAATTTTGTATTTATAAGTTTTACACAATTTAGTGTTAATACAAATAAGAGTCGATGAACGGGGCGGCAAGAATCCTGTTCCGATTTGCTGGAGCTGGCGATCGAGTTCTTGCGGATGGAGGTCGAAAAGTATAATCGCGGTAGAGTGGCGAGGTGTTGATGCGGTGCAGTGTCTCGAACGAATTATGAGTGACGAAAGTAACCAAAACGATTGTTGATGTCCGGCTCGTTTAGATCGATCGTTCCCGTTGTCCATTTCTTTTGTTGGTTGGGTTGGGGAACAGCTGTTGTGTGGTGTGTTGTAATGCCATCAGCTGTGGTGACTTGCGATGTAGCATTAGGATGCGTCAGTTTTACCGAGAAGAGGGGTGGATGCTTAACTCATTTAAACAATATTGTCATATTAAAAATTTACATGTTTTATGGCGATCTAACGGCTTTAACAAATGTCGAAAATGTTTTCGCAACTACATATGTGTGTAATATATATGGATGTCTCTGCATATTAGATGAATTGTATTTAACTGAAAATAATATTATAGCATAAATACGTAGAAATGAAACACATAAGGTGAAATGGTTTGCAGTAAATACGAAAATTTAATGAAACACAAGGTTGCGTTTAGTTGGTTGAAAAAGGAGCTGCGTGAGCGCCAGACCGTACTTAGATCATAATTAGGCCCATTGTGCTCCGAGGTGGTACCCAACTTAAGTCTTTTCCTTTTGATAAAAAACCTGATTTTTTTTTCTTCTTAAGTTGGAGCATTTTTCCTCTTAAGTTGGATCGTTGGAAGCCGTGGATTATGTCCTAACTCATACCGCCGAAGATTGGGCGTTCGCATAGCTAATACTTAGTGTCACAATATCCTCCCTGCTTACTCTATATTGCCCCGACTCTACCTTTCCCTTTTTCTGAAGGTGTGATCTTAAGGTTAACTGCCCTGTGATGACCTCTATAATGTTATTAAGCTCGCTTTCATCTAACAGTAGGAGCTCCTTGGTCTGTCTACCATCAACACTACCCCAAAGTAACTTTGAGGTATGCACTGTGTTTCTAGTGCTCCAAGAGCTGAGGTTTTGCTAGGGTATATATCTTCAAAAAATGCTTGAAGGAGGTGATTGGTCTGGGACAACTTAGTGGTATTGCAGCTGCTTCCAAATATATTGACCCGCCTGCCTATATTTCCTTTATTCCTATATGAAAGGGTACACATATGAAGCGATCCTAGATTCTGGTTCATCCTTTGTCAGTTAGTGAACATGTAGATTCGCCGATGGATCTATCGATCACGGAACCATTGTTCTAATCTTCTAACTGGGTCTAAAATGCATGTAGTTTCTGGGTGTCGTTACTCGTCACAGTGCCAGCTTAACTCGAGTTCATTAACAAGGTCAGTATGATGTCATGTCCGTGATAAGGCCGAGTACTTGTAACTGCCTAAGATCATGAACTGACTGGCTGCAAGCATTGCGTCATACTTACATGTGTAATGGCCGGATATCAATACGGACACGTTTTTCGATAAAGCCATCCACCATACCACCGCACCAATGTTAGTATAGAGCGGATGACACTTGTGTAGAGCCAATAGATCATATGGAGTCGTAAACCCCACTTCTCAATGTCTTCTCTTCAGCTTAGTTTTTTTTTATCTAGGTTAACTCGGAGATATTTGACAGAGCTCGAGAGTACAATAAGTTGTACCCCTTTATAGAAGGGAGATTGAATTTCGAAATTTTTGGCCTTCTTGTGAAATGACAGATTTCTATTTTCTATGGATTGACTGTTAGGCTGTGACCCTCCGCCCAGTTGACAGAGATTTCAATGCATCTTTCTTTGAATCGGGTTAGGTGTTTAAGATTCACCCCTGAACGGAGGACAGCGGGGTCGTCCGCATAATCGACGATCTTATATTATTCTCTGTTGAGTGGAAGTATTAATTCGTTGATCAATGTGATCCAATGCACAAGGTTATCAAACCTATATATTATGGCATTAAATATATCAGACGGTTAAGACGGTTAAAAAAACGAGCTCGAAAGAAACCTATAATGAAAATGATCTATAATCTATGTCAAATTTCGTGAAGTTATCTTTTCAGATAAAAAAGTGTTCCATAAAATCATACCATATAAGAAATTAAGCTTTGTGGATTCCATCTGAAGAAAATTAAGCGAATATTAAAGAACTTAGATGAAATGCAATAAATTTTAACAAAACTGAAATTCGGTAAAAAAATCTCCGTAATTTCAAGTCAGATCAAGGACAAGAAATACTCGCTTTGGTAACGTTACTTGGTTATCTTTAGAACTCTTAGTGATAATTATTGGAAAAACGGAAGCAAATCTTTAAATACATTTTTCTCATTTAAATATATATTTTTACATACCTTTTCCTAATATTTTCAAAAAAGTCACTTCCAAATAGACATGTCATTTCCGCACCAAACTACCAAACTTATAGAGCCATTTACAATTTCAATGACACGCAAAATATACCAACAACTTTCAGAATTTTCAACATTTTAAACAGATTACCGTTATTACAGAGCAACGCTGAGGGAAAAAGTTGGAAATTTCAAAAGTCACATCCACATTGTTTAGAGCAGAAGTCATCAAAATATGTGTACATAAAATATGCAAACACGCACACATACGCTCGCACACACATACACAAGCGGCGACGCGCTCAAACATTGAAGTGTGTTCACCCGTTCGCTAGTTAAGAGCGCAAAGTCAAAACTTTTTAGCTGGAAAATGGTAAAATGGTTACAACAAAGCGCCAAAGCACACTGCCGCTGGTATATTTTGGAAATTTCGGAAATTGTTTACATTTAGAGAATGCATTTGACAGACAAGGTTTGACCTGCTGGGGGCATCACGTGACAGCACCAGTGCATATCTAATATATATAGTATATGTGGTTAATATTTTGTAGACTACGCGCATTTTCGAAAAACTTATTTATGTATGCGCGTATAGTGTGTGGCGCAGTGCATTTGGCTTTGTTGCGGTGCAGCATGTGTGATGAATTGTGGTCGTGTGTGGCAGCGCCAGCGTGGCAACTAAGCGCATTTAAATTTGGTGAGTGTCATAATTTCGGCGCAATCGATTGTACCATAGTTTAGACATAGGCTGCGGCGTATGTTGATGAATTATGGAGAGTGGTGAGGGTGAGTGGTAGGGTTTTTGTATAACTTATTATTTTATTGCGCTTGAAGCTTTGTGGAATTATTTTGCGCGAAAACGAAATTGATGAAAATTTAATAGAACCAGAAGTGATGGTGGATAATATTTTGACTTTAGGTTAGGTTGAATGGCTGAACGAAAGATCGCACTTATGATGCTATATGCAGTTCGTTGTGATGCCATAAAACTACAACATCTATAATTCGAACTTATAATGCAGAAGTCCACTACTTGTGGCCGATAACAATTTGCTCAGACGTTGAAAATCTATTCCCACCAGTTCGGTGGCACAACTGAAAGTATGAGCTAATAAGGGTTTATAGTCTTGATCTCTCAAACAAAATACAACCAAGAAGGAAGTGTTAGGATGATTTCAACTCGTCTTCTTCCAATCGGCTCGTGCGGCTGAAAACGTGTAAGATTCTCAACCATACAGCACAGACGCCTATAGGGCAATGATCAGCCAGTAAGAACACCCAAAACCAGGGAGAGTCTGACCATACAGCGAGCAAAGAGCTCACTTGATGGCCTACGATAGATCTTGGGCCAAAAGCATCTTGTGACAGCGCATGAACCGATGTTGGCTCAGCGCTGCCTAAGTTTTTGCGAAGCCCAGCAATATAGTAGTAGAACGCACAAACCCGTTCTCATTCTACTGATAGCGGGGTAAGGGTGTACTCCCTTGCCAGCTCATCAGTTGTACAGTTGTCTGCGATTTCGCTGTGGCCTGGCATCCACTCCAGTCTCATTACAAAGTGACTAGCTGCCATTGATGATGTGGTTAGGCATTAACCAGTTTTGAAAGTTTAGTGAGCTAAGGCTAGTATCTCTGCCCTGTTATAGTAGTGGGTAGTCACTTCTATGAAGGAGGCTGCACAGCGGAGTAGTAAATCTACCCTACTTTAATGGCAGCGACATCCACCTGAAAAGCACTGCATTACTCAGGAAGTCTGAAATTGAAGTTGATAAAGAGCTTCTAAAATGTCACACTCAACCAACCACAGCCTCAAGTTTTGATATATCCGTAAAGATAGCTCACTGCCTCTCTCTTCCAATGGCCTCCATATATCCACAGTTCTCTTACAGATACGCAGATTGCAGATTGAAAGCCTATAGAGTTTGGTTTGGCGACTTTCTAACTTTCAATAATATACCTTTTTTCTATATCGGAAATCTCTTCGCACAAATTTAAAGAAAGCCAGCGAGGCTCCAGACATCAAGCTCACTTCATTCCGACCGCTATCCAAAAGTTGTCTTCTAAACAGCTCTATTATTTTTCTTCGCTAAACGCTAACTCACATAAATTGATTTACTCAATTATGTGGCAACTCTGACATAAAATAAATTCGATTGAGAGCGGCAGCAAATGCAAAATAATAAAGCGATAACACCATACCACAAAGAATATGCAAAAATTTTGACATTTGATTTGTGGTTCAAATAAGTCAAATAGCTTGCATAACAGCAGTCGTTTGTTGACTCAGCCTCCACACACATACACAGAAAGAGGGAGAGAGAGAAGAGCGAAACAATGTGGCCTTGCCCAGCCCGTGTTGCCATTGTCATTGTCAATCGACGGCATATTTGTCCGCCTAAAATTCCATAATTACGCGCATTTCCCGCATACGCCGACGAAAAGCCGAAAAATTTGCGCGCAATAACAAACTACCGCTACATAGCACAACAAACACACATACATAGGCAAATAGAGTACATTTGAAAAATAGTTTTATGTTGCCTATTGGCGCTGAACTCCAGCAAATGTTGTTGCTGTGGGTCAATGCATGTTTGAGTGTTGCATGTGTGACTGTATGCGTGTATTCTTGTGTGCTCTGTGTGTGTTTGGTTTGGTGTGAGCGCCTGCATTAAAACGCTTTTATACTAAAAAGCCGCGCATATATTCCAATTTATCCGCCAAACAATAAACTACACTAACCCCACTCGCGCCCACATCGATCCTAACGGCTTTTGCAGCAACACATACTATTACATACACAAGAAAAAACGCGCATGCTGGTATTTCACACACACATACGCGAGTGCGTGCGTTGCCGGTCAAGTCAGTTATTTATAGACTACTTTTGGTTTGTTGTTGAATTTGAATTTGTTGTTGTGCGCTTTGCATTTTATTTGCGCGATTTTTGTACGGTTTGTTTTGGTAATTTCCATTCGGAATCGCCGTTCGTTTAGCGTCGCTTTTGTTAATAAACTTGCATTTGGTGGCGGCGTTTTGCATTGTTTTTGCCAGTTGTTGGCTGTGTGAGTTATACATATATACTATGTACATGTATGTATGCGCGTGTGTGCTGGCACTTTTCATAGGCTCTCGGTTAAATATGTTGAAGTGGAATTTTCATTGGCGAATGCAAAATGCAATCGGATTAGTATTGTTTTTGAATTGAATTGTGCAATAGGATTTGCAATTTGTTTAGATTTTTAGCTTAAATAGTGGGGGATCGCCATTATTCGAATGCAATGGCTAATGAACTATTGCGTAAGCGCGAGATTAGGGAGCTGAGTACGCAGCATAGGCGGCTCTTCGGCTTGAATGGCATTCAGCATTTGCTACAAAGAAAGAATTTTCAAATTCAGCACAATGATGCAAGCAATTGAATTAAGCCGCGGTCTGGAATTGAAGGCTTAAAACGTTTTAAATTCTTGCTAAATGCTTATAAATTAGAATCAGTGTGTTCAATTGTAATTTGAGTTAAATTTTTTATTGTTATGAATTATCAAAATTACAATAATCTGATCAAATGATCTGAGAAAAAAAATTTTGTTGTCGCCTGCAAAAAAGGCTTCTGAGTTAATACAAGCATACTTGTTCGGCGGAAATCGTCGTCAACTATATTCTCCACGGGGCTTTTATTGGGTAATAGACGTCGCTGCCATCTTGAAAATAAAACGCTGAGGCTGCACAGTCCATTAAGGTTCGGGCCTCGAAGTTTGCGAAACGGATAGAGCCGTCCGCTGACAATGAAACAGCGGAGCCAGCAAAACGGCCGAAGTAAAAGGACGACGCTGTAAAGAAAAGCGTCAAACAAAGCCAAGAGAAACCGTTAACGTCCAGGGCGGCGACATCGTTAAGAGAAATAGCTAAGAGGCATTTAATCGTGGCGCTCATTGACCGGAGTAACCTTCTGGGGCAAATCACACAGGAGTAGTTTAAAGCAGTGGAGCTTAAGCTGCTAGCTGCGCTCTCCGCAAAAATGGATGGAGACCTGGGCACGCATATACCAACTTTTGATAGTGCGGGCTGGCTGAATTGTGTCAAGGTTATGAAATGACCCCTCTCTGCTAAGGATAAAGGAAGTGGTAGTGAGGACAGAGTCGTACTCGAGATGGTGGACCGGAGCTGCATGGCGACCATCCCCGAAAGGTTCTTATATCATGTACGGTCAAACCGGCGATTGCCTTGCGCCTCATTCAAAGGCAAAACCACGATGTGCCGAAAGAAGATTGTAGGGTGTTGAAGATCGCAAACTCCGGTAAGGAGGATGGAAGCCAGAAATACATTCTCCAAACAAGTCGGTCAAGGATATTTTGTACGGAAAGTTTGGGTAGATGGCGTGGAGTTTAGGTGTACCTTCGTCCTAGAAAATTCAACCTGGCCAATAATAGCTTAAATACGCTGGAAGAGCGGGGGGACCCAGGTGAGTTCATAGAAGCTCCATTAAGCAGAGTAGGGGAATCGGAATCGATGAACCCGATCTCGAGAATCTGATCCCAGAAGTTATGGTTCTTCAAATAAACCTGCACAGAGGCTGGGTTGCTTCTGCCGAGCTCCTACTCTATCTAGAGAAGATCTTCTACGATGCAGGAGTCAGGAATCTTCGGAAAACATGGTACATGGACTAAAATGCCGTTTTACTGTGCATTCATCCCTAGAGAAATAAACAATGTAAGAACTGTTATACTGAAAAGGAAAAGTATGCATTCATATATTGAACTAAATTTCTCATTCAGATGCCCTAACGATGGTGTTTAAAAGAGAATCCTAAACAGCTTAATCAGCGTTAGTTAGAGCAGGATTGGCCAACATGACAGACCCTCCTCGACTTATTAGACGTACATCTGAAGATTTTCGGCATATACTGTCCAAAGGTGACATTGACTGATATTTTTACAGTGAAGCCTTCACGAAAAATCCCCGCAGTTTTGGTGCTTAAAAGAGCCCGAACTTCGATGTGAGTATAAAGCCCAAACATTTTGATAATTTAAGCGGGTTCGGCACTTAAGCGAGTATACTTAAACGGATTTTGCTGTATTTGCTTTTAATATACATAAATAATATCCAGATACCTTGCTTAACATTAATCAAATTTTCTGCTCTTAACTTGAAAAACCTTTTAGCTGTAAACCATTTTGTTACAAATACGCGATACAAATTATTTACACCTTAACAATTCGGTTGAGTTTATCACCGCGAGCCAAATCCGACAAATGCATGAAATAAAATAAGAAAAAGAGTCGCGTCAAAAAAGACAAGAGAAAAATGAGAGACATGTGAGCATACACTTGCAAAGCAAAACGCTGCCGGTTAGGAAACAGCACATTTGGCTGCCATTTACGCGTGTGACTGACTACACTTATTTGCGGTTCAAAGGTGTTACAATCTTCAGAGATTGAGTCGCGCTGGCAAAACGGCAGCAACTGCGGGCAGGTGTGAGAATATGTGTGAAATGTGTGCGATTTATTTTTAGCTCAAGGACAAACGCTGAAGTGTCGCGCAAAAATATATAGAGTTGTCGTCCGTTGGCACGAAAGAAAAACGCGAAGGCGCTTGCGGGTATCAGCCGTGCAAATTGTAAGGCGCGCAGTGCACGTCAGGTGTGAGACGCGTTGCCAACGACAGCGCCAACTACGCGAACGACGTCTTTTCAAGTCGATTTGACACATTGATTGATCCTTGGTATAGCAAACATTTTCTTATTTTTTTCCCTTCATACGCGTGCTAACCTAACACACCGCCTGTCATTCCCTTGCACAATCTGCAAACACGCGAAGGTGTTTCATAGAATATTTGTATTGCATTGAAGAGTATGAGCATGTAAGTGTATGCCTTTGATTACATGTGTGTGATTGAGCGCTATGAAGAGTTCAGAGAATTAAGCATGTGATGAGATATAGAGTAAATACAGAGATGTTGTCTGCCACCTTTCGCTGAAGTGGCTCTCAGGCCACTAAGGAGTTAGTTAGAAAAGTCTATTTGGCCTTTAGTAATTTTTTCAAGGAATTTTTAAACAAATGTGAGCCAGTATTAACTTTGAGTTCCATATATATAATATGTAAGAGGCCCTTTTCTAAATTCTAAGACCTCCATTGTTCAATAAACTCACGCATAAACTATTTTCTTACTATCAGAAAAAATTTGTAAAATTTGCAGCCGCACTTTGTTTGGTAGCGCTTGTACCTGAGAGGAAACCCCGATAAAAAAGCCTCGATGAGTACAGTGAAAGCTTTCTTCATACATGAATATTGAAGTCCACCGAGCGCGGTTATTTAGGCAAAATAGTCGATGACGTATGCCTACAACTTGTAGGTATCTGATGAGTTTTGGTCGTTCTTCATCATAACCTAAATGGATTATTACCTGAATGAGTACTTAGAGATGGTCCTTTTGAGTCCAGACCAAATTTAGGTAGTTAAGTAATCATGGGAAAGGCATGAATCCATCAGTCTGGCCCATAGGTTAGAAAACGGGTTTTTTACTATTGAACCTCCTTGGCAATTTGCGGTTGCCTGATAGGTCTTCTGCGGAGATAATTGTATTTAGGTTTAATTTTTGTAAACTTAGTTCTGATAGGGCCTAGGTGCGTCGTTACTCAGGCACTTTACTTGTCCACTTCTGTTGGGAGACGAAATTTTGAAAATAATGGACAAGTGGAACAGTAAGTCATAGAAAGTGTTTTAAAATTTTTTAGTAAACTTAGACGAGTTATGGTCTATGTGCGTCTCCAGACAGCCACTTTACCTACCTCGCTTTGTTAGGAAACGAAATATTGAAGAAAATGGACAAGTGGAACAGTATGGCCATAGTGTTCCAAAAGTTCAAAATGATTCTGAAGATAACTGAAACTGAAGAAGTGGTCAAGAAAATGAACAAGTGGAACGGCACGATCATAGATACCCTCCACAAATTAAAAAAATACAGGAGATGATTGATGAAACTGACGTAGTCGTCTCTAGAACAATTCGCCAATTCAATCTGACTATCTAAAACGAGACTAAAACTTGCAAACAATGGACAAGTGGAACAGCATGGTTCTAGAAACTGTTCCAAAAGTTCTAAATGATTGTGAGAACAAGAAATTTTTGATGAACTGAAGTAGTCTTCAAGAAAATTAACAAGTGGAACGGCTAGATATCGTTCGAAAATGAAAATAAGAGACTGGAGAAAATCGTTTTGATGAAGGTAAAGCAGTGGTCACCAAAATAGTACACTCGACACAAGATGTCTGCATAAAACGAGTAGACTAAACTCAGTTTCTCTGCCAGAAGCTGTCAATCGCTTATCAAAACATCCTCGTAGAATTCAATGAAGTTTCTAGCCGTCGTACCGCACCTGAAAGCGACGCGAATGCGAGGCGATTTGTATATTATAAACTGTAAAAATATATCAAAACACACACACACATAGCAACATTTTTTAGCATAAGCAACGAATCGTACAAATTGAAAAGCAACGATCAGCAACAGCATGCTGGCGCTCACCCAAAATAGGTTATGTGGCACGTACCAGCGGCATACAGCACGAAATACACACACACACACATGTACATGCAATTGGTAAGTGAAGGGTATAAAATCGTCAAACGTTAAATCGTGCGCAAGTAATCGTTGTTAGTTATATAACATTCAAGTTGTTACGCTCGAATTGCGCAAAATTTTTGCATATCTTGGCAACGCAGCCAAGCCGAGTGGCGCGATGAGGGGCGTGCGGCGCACACGCGGACAAAGCCGCAAGTTTTTTCTAGTGAAATGTTGCGGTTTTTAGCTGTGCTGCAAATCCCCTTAAATGTATGTATGAGTCCGTGCTGCTTTGGCGCTCATTTCACTTTTGCGCGAACTTGTTTTGCAGCATTTTCTTACATTACAGTTACTCGTTAGTTGCGAGAAAATATTGAAGCATGTCAAATGGTGATTTTCTATGCAATATGCAATTCATCAAAATCACCACTTAAATTACTTTTAATTCATTGAGTTGAAAGCGCAAAGTACCCAGCAAGCACCGAGTAAGCAGTGCAGCCAACCAGCAAACCGGGCGGGCAGCCATGCACCGCCGTGCGCCCCAACTCTACTCAAACTGCTGCTCGCTCGTTTGTATGTGTGTTTGTGTGTGGCGCAGTGTAAAAGTTTCGAGGATCAATCAATGCCGTTCGTAAATCCCCATAAGATTTAGTGAAAAGTGTATTGAAAGTAGTTTCTGCTCCTTTGCTTATAAATATCAAATGTAGATTAAAGTAAAATACCAATTTTTTCTTGCTTGTGTGTGCTTCTTTATAATTTTCATACCATTTTCTTTGCTTAGCTGGTTATTTGTTAAATTATAGTGATTGCGTTATAAAGTAGTGAGCTTTTCGTTCGGTGAATTGCTGATAGAAATTGAAGTGTTCATTAATTACGGTGGGGAATGAACGTAAATCAACGGTTTGGAGAGTTAAGAGGGGTTGGAATTAAAATACATCGGTGGTTGATATCTATAACAAGAACAACAAGAAATATGAAAAAACGTTAACTTTGGTTGTACCGAAATACAAAAGATTTCATACAAGAATTTTGTTTGGTCAGCTTGTATGGCAACTACATATAAAGCTATAGTGATCCGATCTAAACAATTTTTTTGGAAATTGCGCCATTGCCTTAAGTAATAAACCATGCTGAATTCTGTGAAGATATCTTTTCAAATAAAGAAGTTTTCCATACAAGCACTTGATTTGGACTGATCAGTTTGTATGGCAGCTATATGCTATATTGATGCGATCTGAACAATTTCTTGGTATATTGAACAACGGCCTTAGGCAATAATCTGTGCTAAATTTCGTGAAGATATCTTTTGGAATAAAAAAGTTTTCCATACAAACGTTTAATTCCGATCGTTCAGTTTGTATGGCAACCACATGCTATAAAGCCCCGATCTGAACAATTTCTTTAGATATTATAACTTTGATTAAAGCAACAAAGCAGGCCAAATACGATGAAGATAGCACGTTAAATGTGAAATTTTTCCATACAAACACTGGATTTGGACCGATCAGTTCCTATGACAGCCATAAGTTACAGTGTTCGGATATCAGCGGTTCCAATAAATAAGTAATTTTTTGAGGAGAAAAAGACGTAAGGAAAATTTCAGATCAATATATCAAAAAATCAGGGACTAGTTCGCGTATATACATATACAGACAGATCAACAGGCGGACAGACCGAAAATGACTCTCGCTGCTTAGTTTTGGATCCTACTGAACTGTCTTCGGTGTTAATGCAAATCAGCTAAGGAATTTTATGTCGATGACCAAGCTTTCAGCAGCCACGAACTTGAAAAGATGTGGAGGTAGCAAATGCGGAAAAGAAATGGACTTGTGAAGCATAGGAAATCTTGTTGTTGAGTAGTCAAGTGAAGATATCTACAATCTAACTTTTTTCAACATTTTTGAGATAAACTCTAAGAATGTTTCACATTTATGAACACCTCTCAAAAACGGCATATTCGGTCCGGTACAACAACCTTTCAATGGATAATAATAAGTGCAGCGCCCTCTACAAATGACCCCCGAAGCTCTTCTCGCCAGTTCCTGCTTTTGGCGCTATAGTATGTACGCTCTCTTCCGCACCAAAATTTCACATCAGCAGAGCTAATTGTATTGTGTGCCACACTTATTGTATTTGCCAATATTTGTTGCGCCACAAAGGATTTAAACTTGGCGTAACGTTTCTCATTTTACGCCTGTCACAGCTCGCTGACTTACTAACTGACTAACGGAGTGACTGTTTTACCCTGACACACTCAGCACACTCGAAGCTGTGCTAACCGCTTTTCTTACGCAACGCGCAACTTGTGATTCTGATTTCGCTGTGCCGAGCAAACGCATTTCTATTGCCCCAGGAGCGCCACGCGGGAGCTGCGCAAGACCGTACGCAATGGCGTTGTCAACTTTTAACGCGTTTTCCCAGCCATCAAAGTTCGAATGAGTTTGACAGCCAGTAATGGAATTTGATACATACAATGTGCCTTGTGCGCGACATGGGACCCGGCAAAAACAACACGCCAGCGCCGCACGAGCTATGCGCGGGCTATTGTTTCTCTTGTTGCTGTTGGTGTTGTAGTTCTGCTTTTTTAAGGGCACATCCAATCAAGCGTGTGGCAAAAGATTGCGGCAAGCAAGTGCAGAAAGAACGCAACAAAAAGTGGAAAAACGTCAATTTGATTGGCATTTGATTGAAGCGACGCGGTGGTAAATGGAGGTGGCGTTTAAAAATCCTTTATTTCGCAGGCACGGCGGCATGCGTACGAACCGCAGCTGCTGAAAGTGTGTCAAGCATAGGCGATTAGTTGGTAGGTAGGGGCGTTGTGGTGCGCTTTGTTGTTATTCTTGTTGTTGCAGTGTGGAAAAGGGATTTTGGCATTATTTAATCCTATCTCAAAAATCCACAAATCAATATGTATAATAAAATTAATTTCAAATATTGATTGAGATGAGTTGAGTGCTTGCGACTTGAGCTGACGTACCCTTTTAAGTGGAAAATCGAGTCAGGAAGAGTATTTTAATAATTGATGCGGTTCTTTCTGGTATTTGAAGTTTCTTGAGTTTATGGAAGTTATATTGTGTCTGAGAAGTTAACTGAGTGCTGATAGTTTTTGTGCCTCAAATCGGTTGGAAGCTTTTGGATTTTCTGAAAATAAATACTGACATCAGCCCCAACCTACAAATATGAAAAGTCTGTCTGCCGAATGAAAGGAAGAAATTCTGTCACCTACAGCTATCCTTATACGAAAGTGAGAAAAATGATTCTCTTCAAAGACGAATCTTCGAAATTTGCTTCTTTCTGAAGGGTTAATGACAGAAATTATTTGAGTTTTGCTCAGCGGCCTATGGCCTATTGTGCCCTCTCACATATGATCACAAAGGTCCGGCTTTCTGAACAATTCCAAGAGCTTGCTGGGCACGATGGATGTGATGTGATCGCTGTCCACGTAGACGGATCCAAGAGCCTTGAACCTGCTTTTGCAAAGTGTTGGGCAATCTAGAATCAAGTGTTCTGGAGTTTCTGGTGCCATGTCGCAAAACCGGCCGGTTGCACAAGATGCTAAGGTCTTGTTGTAAAAGTGTTTTCAAGCCTGTAGTGCCCAGTATAAAGCGTGACAAGGAGACGGAATTTGCATCGTGGGAGGTTGAGGAGGAGCTTACTGCTGACTACCCTTTCATTCCTCGGTACTCAGATGAGATGTTTTTACGGTTGCAAACTGATGGGCGGTTCAGTCTTGTGCCACTTGGCTTTCGCTGCGTACAGTGATAGTTGTGTTGGAGATTAGTTTCTGCACGCTGACTTAAAGCAAAGACTTCTGCTTTAAAGATGCCCGGAAAACATACCATTGGTATGGATAACGTGGTATGTGGTCCTGCAAAGCCTACTCCAATGCCTGTCGCTGTTTTCAAGCCGTCAGTGTACCACTGGATGGTGCTGCCTCTCGGTAGTAGGTCGAGTAGGTTGAATCACTCCACTCTACTTTACTGCTGCGAGTAATTTTAAACTTCTTTGTGATTTTTACCCTCTTCGTATTGATAAATCGATGGAGTTTAGCTTTATTTTACTGAGACATGTTTATTTTGAATATTAGCTGCAAAGCTTTTAAGGATTGAAGAAGTATTCGTGATCCATCGTATCACTTTTGGTGGAGTTTTCACCTCCATTAAATGCTTCTGCTCCCATTTGTAGAGGCTGGCTTGATGTTACTCGAAAAACCGAGTTGGAATCTTTGAAATTTTGCCGAGTTAAGGAGTAAAGGTTCTCTCTCATGAAAGAAATATGGATGGTATTTGCAATTGTGCTCTGGGGGCAGTCTGATATTCTTCTTCTTCTTTACTGGTGTAGACACCTCTTATGTGGTTATAGCCGAGTTAACAACAGCGCCATGTCGTTCTTTCTTTTCGGAACGTGGCGCTAATTGGAGATTCTAAGCGAAGCCAGGTCTTTCTCCACCTGATCTTTCCAACGGATTGAAGGTCTTCCTTTTCCTCTGCTTTCCGCGGCGTGTACTGCGTCGAATTTTTTCAGAGCAGGAGTGATTTCGTCCATTCAGACGACTCATTGACCACTATTAATATTTTAAATATCTTTGCTGTTCAGAGCTCCATAAGGAATATTTAATGGGTGGACGACGGAGTTTAGCTTTATTTTACTCTGTCGTTCTTAAGCAAAGTATGAAGCTTTTAATTAGCAAACTTTCTATGAATAAAATTGAAAAAATGCGATGCAAGAAGAATGGTCCTAAACGTAACATAATGGAATGGTTCATTGAAAACTTATATAAAGAACCTGAGAAGGAGAAAATGGCGTCATTATAAACATGTGAGCTCATGTGGTATTTTATGCGCAATTAAAGAATGCGGAAAGCAAAAAAGGGTTCTTTGCAGAATTCACTGCTTGTTAACAAAACAAAAAGAGGTTTTAAACCAAAAAACACAAATAAGTTAAAAATAAATTCCTTTTCAATTGCTGTAGCGCATAATATAATTACAAACTTGGTGTTATGAGGGTTATAAAAGAAAACCTGGTGCTTAAGCGAGGGAAAGTAGTTGCCAGCTGTAGACCAATCTATGTGTGGAGCAACACTAATAGTTGAATTTCACTCAAAAAAAGAGTTGAAGTCATTAAAATATTTCAGCGAAGTGGAAATGAATTAAGGCGACCTTTTACACTTTTTGCCTTCACCACATTCTACCAGTTTCTTCTGTTTGACTTTCTCGCATGTTTTTCACTGCTTTTCTTTTAATAAGCAATTTCTCATTTTTTCATTCGAAAATCCAAAAGGCCGGCTGTAGCTTTTGCAAAAACTCACACTTGCAAGCTTGTGGAAATGTCCTTTGATGTGCCTTGAAAGTCTGGCGAAAATTACCGACCACACGAAGATTGGACAAAACAAAGCAACGAATGCCACATAAAGCGTGGAAAAAACTTAAATGACAAACAATTTTCGGCTGCAACAACGCATACACACATCCATGCAAATACAACCGAATGAGTGAATGAATAATCCGCACACATGACGAGTGAAGCGTACGCTTCGGCCAAAGGAAGCGTAAGAAGGGCAAGTCGAAAAATGTGGAAACAACAAAAATGTTTTTAAATTACATGCAGGACATGTGGACACGCAGGACATTGGTGTAAAAGTGTATGTGGGTAAAGCGTTGAAGGTGGACAAGTGATTTTGGAGGGCATTTCGAGTGCTCAATTGCGGGCTGTTGGCGCTGCTTTTCGTTTTCAATAAATACACGAATGCGCGCACAGCAATAAGTACCAGGCAAGGTATGGCAGGTATGTGGGTTTGTGGCGTGCAAAACGTTGAACAGCGAAAATCTGCCGCATATGTAAAAATTAAAGCCGAAGAAAATGAAAATGAGGAGCCGGCAGTGTGGCACGAGCACTGAAGCAAGGCGGAAAAGTCGTGTTGATTGCATTACCGGACGTTGGTGAGCACGAAAGAGCGAAAGAAACACAATTAGGAAGACACATGTCGGGGGCGAAATGAGAGGAGGTGATGAAAGAGTAAATAAAATTTGAGGCTATTGAATACGTTAAGGCGATTTTTGTGCTTGGACATGTTATGTTGGAGGTTGAGCATGGAGGAGCATATGAGCGCACACATATACATATGTACAAGAGTGTAGTCATACAATTGCCATTATAAGTATGTATTTAACGTCATTCAATGCCGTTGCGAATTAATGCCCGCCTGAGTGAAAACGAATGAACGAATGCAAAGGTGAAGTAATGAAATTGTTTACATTTCGGTTTCATATAGATGTGCATATGTATTTGTATATTTATACACAATAAAGCCTTAAGCAATTATAATGAAGTTGATGGAAGGGTAGGGAACACGCTGTAGAGAGTGTAAGCAGTTAAATGAATGTAAAACCGCTTGGATATGAAAGGACAGGCACTTATACTATATAATCGACAGAGAAAGACTCCTCGGTTCCTTCTGTTACAAGGTTAATCTTAAGGTGTCCATCATATACAGTCAGAGGAAGGCTCCTCGGCTCCACCTCACATGAGATAACTCATAAGAAGTGTATTATGTGTAGACAGAGAAAGCCTCCTCGGATCCTTCTCGAATGAGATAGTTCGGAAGAGGTTCATTATAATTAGACAGATGAACTTCAGAAATTTCTCGCATGAGATAAATCGCAAGAGGTCTGAAGATACAGAGGAATGCTCCCCGGATCTATCTCATATGAGATATATCGTAAGAGCTCCGTTATGTGTAGACGGACAATGGCTCCCTGGATTTTTCTGGCATGAGATAACTAGTAATAGATAGTAAAAGGCTCCTCGGATCCTTCTGGTAGGCATTCAATCGTAATATGTCTAATATATCTAAACAGAGGAAGACCCTCGGATCCTTACCGCATGAGATAACTCATAAGAGAGGAGGCTTCCTCTGTCTATATATACTGGATCTCTTCCTGCCTTCATGCTTCTAAGGACATTTCCTGTCGGCATGCAATGTGAGATTATTGCCGCTTGGCTATCGAAGTATATATTGATGTTTTTTTATGTTATTTCCTGGGTTGTTAGTAGTCTCAGCTTTTTTCTTGACTGCAAAAACTTCTGCTTGGAAGATATTATAATATCCGATAGCTTGAAGGGTCGCTGAGCTCGAGCTCCGCACTTTAGGTCCCTTCTATCAATCAATTTTGATCCGTCCGTTTATATACTAAGTATTCTGCTGGTGGAGCGCGTTCCACCTCGCCATCCACCCTATTTTAGCGTGACTGAAAGCCTCTCTCCCATTCAGTATCCATGAATATACATTTAAACACATAGTCCCTAAAAAGCTTCATTCATTTCCATGGGCTTCTGTGTTCCATATGAAATTATATACTAATCAACACACGTAGCAAATCCACAAACACCAAGGGCTGTGTAATCATGTTTTAGAGACCCTTGAGGCTCGTTTTATGTGTTACAATTATATTTTCGGTTTTTTCTTTACCATGTTTTCCATTTTATGAGCTAACGGTATTTAATTGTTGAACCATCTGTGCGTGCCTCTTCCGTGCGGCTCTAACGATCGAGTGCAATTCATTTGTTGCATCGCTCTCCCAGCGCATTAGCTTAGCATTCCGCCGCGTTGGGTGGTGCTACTGAATTTACGAATTACACACACACACGCATGCATGCACGAGGCACTCATGCAACGCGTAAAATTATTAGCTCATTCTTTATTGGCATTGTTTTCGCGTTTCGCATTTTTCGTCACGTTTATTCAGCTTTCGCAGCTTTTCGTTAATTTAATGCCACACCGACTTGCCTCATTATTTGCCTTTGACGCTTTGTTATTGTTGTAATTTTTTCATAACATTTTTGCCCTAACACTGGTCCTCCCTGTTTGGTATGCAGAGTACAGCGTGCAATCGTCAGACGTGCGTATGTCGAAGTCGTCATCAGCCTCATCATCCTCCAACGCGGAGAATTCTAACTCAAATTCAAATTCTACAATGAAGTTTTCAGATTCTTTTTGAAGCAGCAACGCCATTAAGCCGACGCAGTTCGGTGCGGCCAGTTAGCATTACTATTCGTTAGCTTGTCTACTTTTGATGTTGTTTTGGTTAATTCAGAACCGCTTGCTGTCACTTCGCAGCTTGGCTTGATTTAGCCGATTTGGTTTTGTTGCTTTGCTTTGCTTTACTTATTTGGCTTTCAGTTGATTTTGAGTGCCTCTTCTCACGTTTTCTTGTTTATTAGATTGTTTTCTCGTAAACAACAAGCAAATTCATTAAGTATCCATATTGACATTGAAAATCTGGATGAAATCGGGTGATAACTCTGCTCGCTCCCCATATAAAATACACTAAAGCGTGATAAATCATTTATTGAATACTCCAGAGGCATTAAATTTTGCAACTCGGATGGGGCAAGAGGACTTTTTAGGAATCGGGGTCAAAAATGGATGAAGGGCGTGACATGTAAATAAGGAAAAGCCATATCTTCGAATCTATTCCACCGTTTTCGACCAAATTTGAAATTGATTCTTTCACTCTCCAAAATGCAAAATAAGCGCCAATGAGTGTATCGGGATTAAACTTTGTACGAATAGTGGTTTTAAAGTAGGCCACCTTATGACCAAAAAGTGTCTAAATCGGACGAAAACAAGCCAAGTCCCCAGATACTGAAAACGCGGATCAAAGTTTCAATTGCAATTCTGTTTAACGAAAATATCAATCAATCTATGGGATAGTTATGGAATCATAGACTATATACATAGGAGATAATCATTTTTTAATAATAGTATGCCTTTATTTCAAATATGGGTTGAGTCTGATCAAAATTTTCCTTAACCCTCATATACCATAAAGAAAGATTTTCAAACTTCCGGTTGACTTTATTATATGCGGTATAAAGTCAACTTCGAAGAAGTTCGAAAATCTTCGCAAAACTCGGATGAAAACTTGCTCTAGACCTCCTATAACATACATTCCATGAAGCAGGAGAGCTTCTATGGTTTTGTTTCTGACAAAGAGTGAGGCTGTGAAATGTTGGTCTTACACCCGAACTTATTCTTTCTTACATGTCTTGTTGGTATCTTTATGAGGTCCATGTTTATGGCAACGTTGTGATCTTAATATCAAAAGAATGGACGATAAGGAGGAAAATAAATAATGCCAAACATTTTTAAATGTTACAGTCTTTCAAAAATAAGCCTAGTTTTATTTTTTAAGTAATAATAATGAATTGAGATATAAAAAAGTATTTATTTTTTGCATGCATATGAAACTTTATTATTAATATTTTTGCATTGCATGATTATTATAACTATTACATACTATTTTGAGTTCGACTTAATTTATCATGTGATCACCATTCCACTAAAAAGAACTTTGTTCCTCTTCTTTCCATTATATGTCCTCCGCAGTTCTTGCAACCCTGATCGTATTCCAACTGCTCGTAGAAACGACTTAAACGCTTCGAACACTCAAACATGCGCTCTCATAGATGATAGATCTGAGTTGAAGTCTGGAGCTTTACTAGCGCTATGGTTACTATTAGTTTTACGGCTGCTCAACTGATACTCTGTCCATCTTACGTTCCTTCGCTTCGCTGCCTTAAAACGATTGGGCTTCTCCTTGTGATTCTTACTATGACAATTATCACAATCGATGGTATCCAAAAGTTGCATTAAATGCGCAGTTTGCGCGAACATAAGATCAGTGGTTAGATTGAATTTGTAATCGTGATTTTGCATTGCGAACATATCCTGCGTCTGATGTGGGTTATAGTTGCTCACATAACCACCATTGCTGTGGGGTAATTGTCGTTGCTGATAGTTCGTATGGTCTTTTGCTCCAATTGGTTGTATGTTAGGTTGTTGGCCATCAAGGTTATCGGATAGTATTGCATTTGGTACGGCCCCACAGCCGCGTGGGCAAATTAACGAATTCTCCTTTAAAATATTGTCCTCAGAAATAAGGGCGTATAGATTGCCGCCACATAGCGAACAAATGTGTGTGATGTTCTCGCTGTCCGTCAAAGCATGATTTTCTGTGTCATAAATATTGGACTTTCTATTTACGTTGTAGTCTTCCTGCAAAACAACCATATTTCCACTTTCATTTTTGGACTTCAGTTCCATATCATTAAATTTTGCATTGAGTTCGTGAATAATGCTTTCAGCCATTTTATAATACGAGTATTAAGATATAGATAGTATTAGATTTAGACGTGGAGAGTATTAGAAGTTAGATGTTGATTTGTTGCCCACAAATGTGTTACTGAAGATTTACTTCGAGGCGTATCTCTATATAAACAAAAACAGCTGGACATTCAAAAGCTGAAAACAGGTGAAAAGCGCGGAGAAAAGTTAAGGCAGGTAAAATCTGGAAAGCAGGTAGAAGGATGTAAAAACAGGTAATACTCAGGTAGACGGCAGAAGTTCTACAAAGCTGCAGTTCTGGGAAAGGATGTGCTGTAACTTTGTATGGAACACACTGAGAAACAAAAGAAGTATTTAGAAAATAAAATGTAATAAATCAATTTAAAATATCTCGACTTACGATCTTTTTTTTTTAAAGGAAGTTCTTTGAAAAACGACTTATAGATTAACTTGTACAAACATACGAAATAAATCCCTCGAAGGACTGCTGTAACAGATATAATGAAAAATCTAGACTTATAATTAATTTGTAAAAATATGGAAATTCCGAATACCTCCGAGAGACATGCTGACATGAGTTCAGACAATGAACCTTTCACTGATGGATTCAGTGTCCCAGAGTGGGAAGGTGATAGGGCGAATCTTCCCTCGTGAGCTCTCATTTAACTCTTGTTTCAAACTTTCAGAGAAATCTAGTGCTTTTTGAGCAGAAGAAGCACAGTGAATTAGAATATATGCATCCCCTCCGATAGCAGAGCAAAAAAACCGGCCTTGTGCTTGCTCATAGTGAGCCCAAACCTAGTCAAAGATGAGCCTGACCACACTAGCTGCGGCATCAATCTACTTTCCCGTTATTTAAACTTGACTGGTTGTCTGACTATAGTGGAACTGTCGGAAACCGTAAAGCCGATAAGCCCGCTGAAAAGGGCACCCTTACATAAATTCCATTAGGCTGGGAACGAGTAGGAGTTCCCCTGCCTTCTGCGCTGGATTTGTGGGCCTCCAGCGAGCTCAGTCATTAAACTGTGCGTTGAGTTCATGTCGCTTTGTCAGTAACCAGTATTAGTGGCGTTGCGAAAGCCTTTTGGCCCAGTGTGGAATGCAAAAGGCCCATGGAACTACTAGGTCTTAGCAAGGTTGAGAAGGTCGCAATAATAGGTAACCTAACTAGACATTGTCCCATTGGAACTCATGCGGCGAAGCTAAAGGCTTGAAAGGATGGGGCTTGTTAAAGTTGTAAGGAGGCGGAAACATCTAAGATCTTTTTTCTTTCGCCAGACTAAAGTTGAAGTATTCTCTACGAACCCGTCACAACGGACGGTTTTATACGTGGTCTCACGAATATCAGCGTATTTACCTAAGCTTGAAACTAACTCAATTTCAGAACTTATTTGCGTAATAGGAAGCTCAATATTGCAGTATTTATCCAGAAGATTTAACGATATTCCACGTTCTGTACCAAATTTGTATTATAAATATCTGCTTCTCTAACTTCACTGATTTCTTCAGTATTGTATTAAATTTGAAAGCTTTAATCAGCTATTTATGACTCAGCCAGCATGTCAGTTATCATGAATTTCGCAAACCATTTCGAATTTCAGCTTTAAAGTGCATCCTATTCGATTATGCTCGCAGCCAAATCACCACATTAACGCTCCAAACGAAGTGAAAGTTCGCCAATGCACTTTCAGAGGCAAAAATTGCGCTGAAGTGGCTCTTCGCAGCGATTAACACGAGCGTACATTTCAACAAGTACTTCGATGACGAAATAAAGCTCATTAGTATAATTTTCCCTTTCCGTTAACGACATAACTGTCGTGCTGCAGCAAGTTTGTCTGCAGTTTTTAGATGAACGCAAATCCTGCTGAGTATTATTTTCCTTCCTACGCCACTTCCTACGACATAGATAACTCAGACTTGTGCATCGTATGCTAACGAGCACGAGGTGCGGCATGAGAGTTGACTTGAAAAAATGCTTGAAAAATGCATTTGAGTAATGCTGAAAGTGACTTTCTAATGAGCGTCGAACAGCTCAACGACATCATCATTCAATATTTCGCCACCACAAACCGGTTCGATTACTGCTGTCGCTGGAAGTGCAAAATATTCGTTGGTTGTGCATCTATATCTGTCTGTCTATATATATATTATATGTGTATATATATATAGAATATATATCAATATTGCTGCGAAATTGTCTCTTCGTCTAACAATTTACAATTTTATTACACTCTTTAACTACTACTCATTGCAACTGCTAACTATCAGCACTCAGCTACGCAGCGCTATAACCTCATCTCCTCAAATCTGTTCGTCAGCATTCAATTTTTTCCTGATTACATCCCAATCCCGCTCTTCCGCTGGCGTTCGCACGCTCTGTCAGCAACCGCCTGCCACTAAAGTCAAGCGTCCTTATTAGTGATTGGAAATTGTGGCATCCACAAGTGCACAGATCTACATTTCGTGTGCTAGTCGGTCGCACTCGCTGCTCCACACGCTCTCCCGTTCACTCGTCATTCGTTTGTTGGGAGTGAAAAAGCAGTTTTAGAAAATAGTTTGACCCAGTCCGCAGTTTGTCATCTGCTAACAACACGCCAAAAAAGCTGGTTGCGCCTGAGTGATTCCTTCATTTTTGCCCACTTTTGTGGAGTTTCTGTTTCCAGCAGCGAATTTGTATGTCGCTGGTTGAAAAAGAGAATCGCATAATAATGGTTGAAGTAGGGTATGCAAAACTAGGTTGACAATAATTTTTACGCAGTTCGATTGACAAAAGAGGTGGTCGTCCTTTAAACTTTTTTGCAACTCTGCATTAACACTGAACTGATTTGCGTTTTACATTTCCGGTTTTTGCATGAGTTGCATTTATTCTCATTCACTTTCGTTACCTTATTTTTAATTGATATCTCCTTTCCTCGTTTATATGCATTATTTGCATTTGCCTAGTGACCCTAATTTTGTTGGCTTCCTGGTGTGAGATTATAGATTTTTAATGAATTTGTTATACGGGAAGGGCTACCAAAGTAATATGGGTCAATAAAGTTGTCGGTTGACAACCGCTTCGCCAAAAAATTGGGTAAAAATGAAGATTATGAAACAGCTGGTGGATCTTAATAACACCAGTTCGACTAGTGGAGATCATCACTGATGCCCAGAGCATACTAAAATTATGGAGGGAAAACTTCTGTTCAGTGAAATCATAACACCAGGAAATGACGAACCCGATTCCCCAATCGATGACGATGGAGCAAACGTTTCATTGCCGTACTTTGAAGAAGTTCGAATGCCAATTACCTTATCAGTGTGGTTTTTGGGCTGGAAAGTTGAAAACTGACCAGATATTCACCATGCATCAAATCTTGAAAGACACTTGTGAAAAGAGAATCGACACACACCACTTTTCCGTCGATTTCAAAGCTGCTAAAGAACAAGTACTACTATATAAACTAACGTTTTTATATCTAAATCTCGGTGGCCTTTATCGGCAGGAAAAACTGCTTTTTCGCCTTTTATTGCTATGCGCTTTGATCCAAGATATGAAGAGCAAGAAATCTTGGAACACAGCACGAAGAAGATCGATTTACTGACATTATACATATTACAAGTTGTGTTTAGATTTGAGGCCTCTCAATTTTTTTGAGGTTATTGTTTACCAAACCACTTAAATTTAAACTTCAAACATCTACAAAAAATATTCCTCATAAACGTTTTATGAAATCTATATTTTATCAAGTTAAAATTTCCAGCGGAAACTATAAAATATAAATCATAGCCCTCAACGTAGTGGGTTAATCATCAATGACATCCAAGTAAATGAATTGCTGTTGCATCTCCTCAAGCGAAACTACTAAATCCTCTAGTGGACACAGCTCAGTCTCAACCTGCACCTCAAATGCCGGCTCGGGTACAACTTCCGCAACCGGCTGCTCCCTAAAATAACAATGATCATGGTAATATGACTGTGGGGTGTTTGTAACATAGCTGTAGATTTCGGAGTTGTTGTTTTCAAATTCCATGGTAGTTTTACGGGTTCGAGAGCTGACGGGTGTAAACTTTTTAAAGAAGCAGGTTAAAAGTCGTGCTAGAGGTTTGTTCTAAAAATGCAAACTGATCTTTCGAAGGAATATTTGCTGCATTTTATACAGTTCTTGAAGCTTCTCAAGTGTTTTAGAAGAGCAGGTGTTAAGCGTTGTTTTATGTAGGTCAATTCTTTGAAATCTTGAATACGGATGGGCGGAGCAGTATTAGCAAAAGTGCTTTTGCTTTTTAGGGGCAGTTAACAAGTAATAGCTATTTCTTTGTTTAACGCACACAACTGATGAAAAGGTCCCTACTCTTTTGTACTGTCTTTGTAAATTATTGTGAAATTTCAATTTTCACAAAATTTTTCTATGAAATCTGCGAGAAAAAGGGTTATGTATCATAAAAAAATCATATTCTGCCGGAAAATATCTAAGAATTATATACATATATACTATGCCTTACCGTTGCCTCGAATTCATTAATACATATGTATAAAATAAATTGTATTCAAGGTTTCTATCCAAATCTTTCTATTTTAATTTCCCACTAAGCAGGTACCAAGGTATTTAAGCTCTGCATTAAAGTTGGTCCCACCTCTAATTAAATAATTAGGTTACGTAAGGTTTTTATCAGGTTCTTTTGTATTTTTACCAAGAAAGCAATTAACGATCACAAAAGGGTAAAGGTATAACTATTTTACTAAGCTCCCTAAAAAATAAAAAAAACAACAACAACAATATCTACCTGCTAGGTTAATCCCCCATATTTAGATCACGCAATGCTTAACTATCTAGCAGACCGCACTAATTTTTGCTATAAATTGCTGCAAAATATCGCAGTGAGGATCAGTTAGCGCTTAGCTAAGAAGAAAGCAGTACCGGTGTGAGAAAGAAAAAAATAACCAAAGTCATGGTGAACCAAAGTATCCGCGTTTTTCTTGCAAAAAATCTAAATCAGCGTTATGTCGCACTCAATGATTGTATTGTAACCCAAGCGAACGATTATATGGCATTCAAACGTGCAACTGTACAGATTGGGAATTCGGTGTATCAAGGTTTCGAGCTCAAGGCAAGATCTTTGCGGGATGCAAATGGTGCACTGTTTTACTACTGTCCCTGCCGTTGTGGTTTCGTATATGATGCGAATCTGGTGCCTTACCGCCCAGTTGCTGTGGAATACGTCCCTCACCCGGGGCTAGTGGAGCTACAAGATTTTGAATTGAAACAATATTTCTTAGATATACAACGGCAACAACGTGGACATCAACCTCATTTGTTACAACAACTGATCGAGAACCCACTCCAACATATGTTGCAATATCAAAATTATATGAACCAACATTACAATAGATTTCTGCGTCTGACGGCATCGCAGGATTCCGGACAAACGAGTCATTATGTTATTATCGCTCAAGTAGAGAACCCACAAGTGGTAGAACCTCTTCAAAATTTAGAGGCACACAATGAACAACTAATTGTTGCTGCTGAAGCAGAAGTAAATGTGGAAAGAGCAGGAGATGAGGAGGAGGAACAAGCGCATATGGTAGTTGACGATGAACAAGAGGCGGGGGTAGAGGTAGAAGAACAAGAGCATATTGTGGTTGATAATGATGAAGGAGAGGAGAAGGAGGAGGAACAGCGGGAAGGTGTTGCTGATGCAGAAGAAGATGAAGAGGAGGAGGAGGAATTTGAATATGAAGAGAATGAGGAAGACGATGAAGAGGAAGAAGAACGAGAGGTAGAAGAAGAACAAGAAAAGCAGCGCGCTGTTGCTAATGAAGAAGATGAAGAGCTAGAAGAATTTGAATATGAAGAAAATGAGGAAGACGATGATGAGGAAGAAGAACGAAGCGAAGAACAGGAACAGGGAAATATGTTGCCACCACCATTAGAAGAACAGCAGCGCCTTGTTGCGAATGAAGAAGATGAAGAGCTGGAAGCAGAACCAGAAGGGGAAGAAGCACAGCAGCATAATGCGGGTGTTAACGAAGAAGAAGAACACGAAGGTATGGAGATTTCTGATGCTGAAGAAGAAGAACAGTTAGAAGATCATGAGCAAATGGAGATTTCCGATGATGACGAAGAAGAATATGGACATTTGCTGCCACGACCTTTAGAAGAACACCAACCATTTTTGGCTGAAGAAGGGGAACAAGCGAAACCAACACAATGTTTCGCTATTTCTTCGACAAGTTCGGATGACTCAGAAGAGGATGCGATCTATATGGACGACGGTTTTCTACCTGCCGTCAATGAATGGGGCATTCAAAGCCAGAAAATAAGTAGTACAGTAAATGATGAAAATGACTGGAGCACAGACAGCGCCGATGAAGATTACCACTGATCACTATTATATACGGATGATCATCATACAAGGGAAAGGTGGGCGTTAATCCGCATAAGTTGGTTGCAGGGTTACGAATTACACGAGTGACACGGGCTTTACTCCTAGCCAATGGAATAACTTTTAGAAATTTTTGGCAGGGTTAGCCCTCGAAAAAGTTGTCCGGTGGCAAAGTGCAAGGCACGCCATTTCAGCCGAGCTCAGGGTGGCGGCAGAAGGCTTGGGAAAAAGCTGTAGAAGTGTAATATTACGTATTATCTAGTTACTGTTTATGTTTGTAAGTGAAATATATATACTTTTTGTAGATTTGTATTATAAAAGTATTAAATTTGAATTTTTACAATAATTATTTGGAAATAATTCCGAAAAATGCTGTCGGAAAGTTGAAAATCGCGCCATCATTTCATTATATATTGGACTTGGCTTAAGGTTTTCGAACAGTTGTCTCTTCCATTTCGGAGGTGTGGAGATTGGAGTAGTTTGTGGCTGCCCGCAGGGTTCATATATCCATGTGAAGCAAGTCAGATACCAGGG
This sequence comes from Bactrocera zonata, assembly GCA_037783105.1. Classification (NCBI taxonomy): domain Eukaryota; kingdom Metazoa; phylum Arthropoda; class Insecta; order Diptera; family Tephritidae; genus Bactrocera; species Bactrocera zonata. Next base: position 142,396 of record JBAWJQ010006322.1, read on the forward strand.
AGCCTAAGGGAAAACTATGTAAGAGAAGAGAAATGCATGAGAAAGCTTCACTCTCTGTCAAAAGGTAGTCAAACTAGAAAGAAAAAGTATTTTATTCTACCAAAATACCTGCTACATATCCAGAGTAAGGAAAAAGGTAAAAAAAAGTAAGGTTCGGGCACAAATTGACTCGCCACCAACGCATCTTTATATGAAATAAAAAAAACTGCAAAGCACAGTCACACTATATAGTAAAAATTATGGAACTCCATTATGCGCAAAAGCAAACAAAGTTTCAGCTCTTAATTAAATTCAGCTCCACTTCAAACTTTCTTCTAATGAAATGTATGTATAGAAGTAGGTTTGTAGTGATCACAAATCAGTTGCTCCGTTTGACAAGCTGTTAATAAAATACTCGTAGTCTTACCTGCCACACACACACAGCAGCCACTCGCCCGTTGAGTCTGTCATTGTGTCAGCTGTTGTAGTCACTAAAAATCAAATGAATTTGCACTTAATTTGTTAAAGCAGTTAGTGCAAGGTGTTACTGGCATTCACCTCTGCGCAGCCCCTTAACACAGCTCACTTGAACCGACCGACCAACCGACCGAATTTGCTTGACCACCTCTTCTTGTTCGCACAAACCACAAGAAACACCTACAATACAAACAAAGTAGAGCAGAAAGCAAATTTTAACGATTTACCACCCATTCGATTCGTAGTACGTCGGCCTGTCCGCACAGCATGCCCGCACTCGCACTCAGACCCGGAAGTGTCCACTCATCTGTGGCAACTTGACGTGCAACTCACTTTAATCCTCATTTCCTTGCTCGCCTTGTTCGGCTCAAGTATTTGCACAAGGTGTGTATTTGCATTTGTCTGTTTGCCTGTGTACGTGTGTATGTATGTGTGTATTAATGTCGGTTTGTGTTTACGAGCAAATGCCTGTGCGCTTGTGTGTGTGTGTGCTGAAAACTTTCACCTGAACTACTTGGGGGAAAAAGTGAAGTGTAAATTGTGTGAGTGTGGGAAAAATCAGCTTTCGTTTAGCGTTAAGTGCCATTCAGTTGTTTAACGCTTCCGTATTTTCATTTGCAGCTGTTGCTATTTTGTTGTTGTACTTTTTTCTCATACTTCAATTTTGCATTTTGCGATTTTGCAGGTGGATTTTTATGCTTCTGCTGGAAATTGGTAGGATTATTTGACTACTCAGTTCGCTGTTTTGAAATGGAATAAAAAATCACTTCTAAAATATGCAAAGATATGGACTTCGAGCCTCGGGATACGTGAGGTTCCAGACTTTCTGAGAGTATAATGACCGAAATTTCAGGGAAACTGTCGAAAAGTTTAAAATTTCTGCTATTTTGGTATCGGTGCGTTATGGTCAATAACGCCCAAAGCCGCTTATTAACCAAATTGCTTTGACCAGATGGAGCCCTGACGCCTACTGGATCTCTAATAACAGTACTTTCGCATATTTCTATTTCTCAACAGCCCTGTCTTTGTGGAATGCTTGTGGGTTTGTTATGCCATCTGCATTTGAATTCCTTTTGAAAACTGGTCTACGAAGTCTTGTACTATATAGTACTTGTGTGTCTCAATAGTCAGTTCTGTTTAAACATTACTTTTTTTACTTGTAACGAGTAAGAGCTTAGGAGATATGTTGGGATATCTCAGAGTATGCATTTGATACTTTCATTTGTTGAATAACTAGATTTTATGTGGTCTTCTGGTCTCTAGCCTTAGATTATTTTCATTTATTTCGAATAAATCGAGGCGAGCGAAAAATCTCTACTGGGATCCATTAAGGGATCTGAGCTGACAATTTCAGTAATCGAAATAGCAGCCAAGTTTCAACTACAGCCTTTAAAAGTAGGTTCAGTGGGATAGCAGGTGGTGAAATCTTCAAGGCTGCCATCAAGGGTTTCACTGGAAACTGCACAGCCGGATCAACCGAACTGCTGGCTCATAGTAAAGTCAATCTTTCCGCAATCATAAGCGAAACGATTTTGGATCAATGCCACGACTGAACCTTACCTAACCTTTAAAGGTAGATTCAGTGGGAAAGTAGGTGGTGCAGTCTTTTGTCTAGAGTCCTCCATTATCTCTAGTTTCAGCCTACCGGACCACTTTAGCGACTTTCAAGCGGAGGTGGCTACCATCGTGTCATTCGTTGAAACTGCAAAGCCGATGAAATGGCTAGAGAGAGCAAACTTTTCTCAGTTTTATCCGATTGGAATCGAGTCGATAGAAGTCGAGCCGGTTGTGCAATGGCTAGCGTTGTGGCGTTGGGCCTTTAGACCTCCAGAGAGCTCAGCAAACGCTGGTCAACAATCAAAACTTGTGCGACTGGGAGATCCTACTGGCTTAAACTGAATTATAAGAGATAATCCGCTGAATCATATGAGAGCCAGCTGGTCAACAATCAAAACTTGTGCGACTGGGAGATCCTACTGGCTTAGAGTGAATTATAAGAGATAATCCGGTGAATCATATGAGAGCCAGCATGGCTCTTAACAAAATCAAACTCTCTACAATTATAAGTGAATCGAGTTTGGATCAACGCCACAAGCTAACCTTACCTATTCTTCATATTAAACCTTAAGCAGGCTAGAGAGATTGAATTTTTCCAACTCTTCTGGAATTCTGCCAAATTTTGAACTTTTTCATATATAAAAGCTTATATGATGACCACTAACCAGTACAATCCGGATAAATGCATTGCTATTGAAAGCAAATTTGAACTGTATTACGCTTCGCTTTTACACCAGCACTAAAATTTGACGTCAAAAATCATACTTGTATAGTTATTTGTATAAATATTTACTTATTTACGCATCTATTTACTGTTCCTCGCTGATTTTCAGGCGAAAGATTTCAGTCCAGTACTCAACAAATACGCGCTTGCCTCGCCACACCTCCTTTCAAAAAAAATTAGCTCGAAAATCTGACGTGTAAAACATTTTTGTTTTCTTTCTTTACTGACTTTATGAAAATCAAATTGAAGTTGACGGCGCAAAACAGAAACAAAAAACGAAATAAACAAGAACTCGTATGGTGTACATTTAAGAAGCTTTCCCGGACTGTCGACTTACAGTACATAATGATTGTGTTGTTTTCCTTTTGTACCGTTGGTAATTTATCAAAATTCAATTCGTTAACAAAAAAATTGCTCGTTGCTTGTTGTTGTTATCCTTATTATCCTGCTTTTCTTATGCATGGCACCTTTGACAGAAACCAGCACGCCGAAACTCCTCTTCGTTTATTAGTCACAGGCGTTTCTGCCATCAACACTCTTTGCACGTTCGCTTCCACTTCCTGGTTTCACCTTTTTGTTGTACTCAGCCAATTCTCTACCGTCTTTCCTTGCACCCAAGCCTTGTCTGTACTCAGCCAATTCTCTTCCGTCTTGCCTCGTGCCCAAGCCTTGTCTGCGCGGCGTTCAAATATGCTAATAAGCAGAAATTTCGCATTCGTCGAAATGTGTAAAATAAATATTTGGGAAAAATCGTGTGCTGCATTGAAGGCATTGGAAATAGGGGCAAGTAGCAAGAAACGACAGAAGGAAAGCTACTTAAGTACGGTGTTTCGACGAAGCATAAAGATTGTACTATATTACTGTGTGGAGAACGAATATTTCAAGTTGAGAGAGTTGATTTTATTTTCGAGGAAATTTTTTATGTAGAGTATTTCAATTCCGAATATAGTATAGTGGGCAACAACTTTTCCGACCTTAAATATGCTTAATTCCAGGTATTAACTATTTTTATACCATATAATATCCCTATAATATAACCGATAAATGTTTAATGAAAAAAAATCGAATTTTCGATTAATCGTATCGACTCTGAAAAAACCAGGGTTTATTTTCTGTGTTAAATATGTTTGAGATCTGATACCGGTCTGGAACAAAATACATTTATTCGCTCGGGAAGGAAAGTCGACCTTCTCGATTCTATCTGAGAAACTTGGTTTAAGCGTAAACGTTTCGTTTACAACCTCTATAACCAATCTATAGGTTACTTAGAGTTAGTAAAAAATCGGTTGATCTAGGGCTACCCAAAATAACCAAAAAGTGTTGTAAAATACTACCAAGTTGCCAGGCTTTGACGTGGTAAGAATTCGGTTACCCAGACTGTCACGAAAACGCAATTGTTCTAATTGACTTTGACACGCCGCAAGAGAACGCGGTTGAATGGTCAAAGTATTTGGTACTGCCTTCAACATTGGGCTAAGATAAGATAGACTAAAGATAGTTTTGTGTTCTTTTTATCAATACTACACCACTATGCAACAGAATATACAAAATCGACCATTCAACGACAAGAATACAAACGTGGCAACTGACTACCCAAAGCGCAGAAATAATAAATTTGCAGGAGAAACACATATAGCAACGGCAAAGTCATACCGACGTTAAAATTGAGAGTGAGTCGACTCACAATGTCTGACAGTCCGAGCAGTGCTTGTCAACGCCAACAGGTCATACGCCCCCGGCATAGTCAAAGTGTCTGCTTCGACACTTTGCTCGCGCGGCAACAGACAGTGAGGCAACGAATCAATGCGATATTACAATCCAAAAAGATCGATGAAAGATTCACTGGAGTTCGGGCTACGCATAACATAGCGGCGCACAACATAGCAGCGCACTACTTAAGCGCATTGCTCGCTGCTCGTGCGTTCGTGTGTCCTATCTGGGTAGTGTTTTAAATTCGGTGTCAAAAACGTTTTATTTGCCCATATTTTATTGTTGCTGGATATTGGCGCGTATCAGACGCTTCCGCGTGTACAAAAACAACATCCTTTTTCGTCGTATGCCTTCGCCTGCTTGTATTCGTTGGCATTTTATTAATGGTGTTGGTTTTTGGATTATTTAACGGTGTATTATTTTATTATTTATTTTTTCATTAATTTTTGATGAAGATTTCACGAAAATTGATGAAACTTTTGCGCTACAACATACTTCGCATTGCGTTTGTGACCTGCCGTTTGGGCTTTGCTCACAATTGTTTGTGGAAGCCTTGTTTGAGGGCGGAATTGTGCAGCTGTCATTTGTGCTTTTGAAATTAATTTTGTATTACTTATGGAGAGTAGGTTAAGCGGGTTGAATTGCGGTAAAGAGTAAAGCGGAGTAGGCCGAAGTGGAAGTTTTATTTTAGCCTTAAGTTTTCGGCATTTTTCTATAGAAGAGTTTCAATACATTATTGTGCAGGTAAGGTGCTGTGAAAGTGAAAATTAGTGGAAAATTTAAGAAATTTTTTTGTTGGAAAGGCCTGAATAATAAGGAATTACAGTATCTACTTTGGGTTTTGAGGTAGTAGTTGGGGTAAACTGATTTGAGATGATCGCTAAAGACATTAAATATGAGAGATTTATGGTATTACATTTTTCTGGAGCTTTCACAAGAGCTTTTGTAGGAGATTTCATGAGTATTAAATACATAAGGAGTATAAGACGACTTGAGAAGAGCGTTAACGGTTTTTAAGGTTTAGAAACATACTTTCATAGAAGCTTTCATTTGTATTAAAAATATAGCGAACATAAGGCGACTTGAGGTGATCGTTAAAATCTTCGAAGATATACTTTCTTCATTTGGAGCTTTTACAAGAGCTTTTGTAAAAGCTTTCATAGCTATTTAAATTATATTGCAATGGTTATGAAAGTCTACAAAATCGATACAGATATGTTGATACATATATTGTAGTTTTAGTTGTTTGAAATACAAGAATTTCATATTCAATTTTTGGTAACTCAAGAATAACCGGTTATTGGCACTTTAAAAAATGATGACCGAGCAAATGAAATTTCCTGCAGCAAAGCTATTTTTTCCCACCTTCAGGCAAATAGTTCAGAGCTCATAAAAAAGGAACGGCAAACATTTAATGTAAAAAATCCTTCCCTCATTTCATTCAATACACAAGCTATCAACTGGTTGATTTGAAAAATTTCACAAAAAATTACTGCCACAAAAGCAACTTTCAACCTTGTGCGTAGCTGATAAAATATAAACACATGTAAAGGGCAATCTTGATAAGACAATCGGCGCGCGGTCGCAAACAGCACAATATATGCTTGAGAAAAAGGGTCATGTAAGCGATTGAGCGTTTGTAAATAAATATACCATACATAGATATGCATTTACCAACATGTAAGCGTCTATATGAATGCGTATGGTGAGTGACATAAGCCGCCTTTAGACGTCAATAACAGACATTGAAGCAGATAAACGCACACCGACAACGCTACAAAGCTAAATGTTAACAAGCGAGATGCCAGCAGATAGGTTAAGTGAGCGTGAGAGTGAGACATTCCTTACAACACTCGCTTACAAAGCTGACTTTGTATATAGAACTTAACAGCGCAACATCTATCATTTAGCTGCTATAGGTAGCATAGCATTTATACGCGTACATATGTATGTGTGCGTATCCCTTTACATATTTGCTTGTAGTATTTGTCTGGCTTTTTTATGCGATGCCACGACAAGATATTAACAAATGAGTTGCAATTTTTCGCTGTCGTCTTATCAAATCATCAAATGTTTTGTGCGCGTATACAAATGAATTTGCAATGTGCGCGAACAGCGAAGGGGCGGGTGGAAGAGATATGTTAGCGAGTGTTAAAATATACAAGGGATTGATAAAAAGCATGCAGCATATATTGCGCTATATGAAAAATATGTATATGAGAAGCATGATTTTAGGGGCATATATGTGTTCATATGTGTATGTGTTTGTATGCCAGCTGAAGGCCACTAGCGCTCGTTTTTGGGGTTAAAAAGGCATCACAGCGCTTATTTGCAATCTTATTGAAGTGTGTACATATGCAAGATTGATATCAACTGTGCAATTCAACCGTAAGGGGACCGGACTAACCATCTTATCAATGCGACCGAAACAAATTTAATCGCTGGAAAATAAATGATTTCTGCTCGAAATATAAGTTGAAGCCTTTAACATAAGTTTGAGTGAAAATATTTCTTATAATAAATTCGATTACATACTTTTTAGTTGCCCATATATACAATTTTTAATTCCTACCTTAGTCTGAGGACCGTTTCTAAAGTTTGATGGATGGCACGACCTAATTACATTAAAAATTTGAACAAACTAACCAAATATATGAAAATATAACTGATTTCTGGCCCAAAATTTTAGTGGGGTACAAGCCAATGACGTCATTTAGACAACGGTTGCTGCAGAAAAGTTGTCGGCAAATAGTTTGAACGCTCTGGTTAATATTAGTTAATAAAAGAGTACTGTAGAATTAAAGAGTGACCTTGACTGGATTCACAGACCGTTGATTTTACTCAGAAAAATAGCAATTCAAAACAGAAGAATATTCAAAATTCCCTAGCATTTTGAATAATGGTTCCTGACTTCTTTCAGGAATGAGTGCAGTGGAAGTAAAGCGTGACCTCTATTGATTGAATTCAGCCCCCTATCCTGGACATTCAATTCAACCCAGAAAAACAGCACTCCAAAATATGAATATTTTTAAACTCAAAAGAAAAGCTGTTCAAAATTCTGGAATTCCCAGAAATGTATGGAATCTTGATAGATGGTTCTCTAACTTTCATAAATAATTTATATTTAGAATGCAGTGGTAATAAAAAGTGAGCTTGATTGGATTCAACAACGTATCATTAATCATTAATTTAACTAAGAAGAAAAGCATTTCAAAATATTGGAAACCTCAGAAAAGTGTAGAATCTTGAATCATGGTTATCTGACTGCTTTCATGAATGATTTGTAGTTGAAGTTTAGAGATGGTGGAGTTCACTCCTCCCATAAATATATTAGATTAGGTTAGGTTAGGTTAAGAGACCGATCTTAACAGGGATTCCACTCGGACTACTTACAATGCCGGTCCGCTGTGGTATCTAAAATACGATCCATTATCATAAGACCCTTAAAAACCTATAAAAGCTGTGAGACTATCACAATTTTGTTGTAAGTTTCGGACACATCCTTTATTTCGCTGAAGGTAAGAAGATGTTTCAGGCTCAGTCTTGCAAAACCTGGACATTGGAGGAGAAAGTGCGTGAATCTTTCCACTCCAACCTTCTGCGTACAACTTTGACAAGTTGCGTCCGACAATATTTTCATGAAAGTATTCCACGCATGAGTCTAACCATCACTTTGCATGTCCAGCAAGCTTCACTCATCTAACACCCCTCTTCTTATGTCCAACCACATCGAAACAGCATGTTTCCTGGGCCTACCGTTGGATGACCTCGATGACAACTTATCTGAATCTAGCCACCATAACGACGACTGGATAATCTCATACCAACAACAACTTGAACAGTTTCTTTTGCCTAATGCTATAGACTAAAAAAATAAAAAGTAAACACTTTCATTTGCCATTTTGTGGCACTGAATTAACTCGCACAACCGTTTAGCCAAACCACCTTTTGCCGGCAATGCGCTCGATTTTTATTAGCTACCACTGATTTATACCCATGTCTAACCGCACATAGCCACTTTTACCCTTCATTTGACTTTAATTGGAATTACACAAAACTCAATCGCATTAGAAGCAGACTTGCACGACTCACACACACATACACATGCATGCGCGTAGAAAGAAAATGGCATACATAAACCACTTAAGCGCGGCTCAACAATGTTTGCGACACAAAGGCCGAATGTGTGCGTGTGTTTGTCCTTAACGGCAAGTTGCTAACAGGATTTGCTGGCGTAATATATAAATTCATACATGTATGTGTGTGTGTGTGTTTGAAGGCTGCTGCGTTCACGTATGCGTAGTTAAATCAAAGTTGAGATTGTCCATAATGATTGTTGCAGCGGAAAAAATTGGAAAATCGTAAATAAATGTCGTAAAAATGCTTTACGTTGTTACGCGACCGCCTCGTTACGTTATCAGCGCACGTGTGTGTTTTGTTTCATTTTGTGTATGTGCGTGTATCGCTCCAAGATGCATGTGTATCCATTGGTATACAAACTTACTCTCGCAGGTTTGCGTTTTAGTTAAAGCGACTATATACCACCATTTTATGGCATTCAATTTAAACAACGGCCATACGTGCATCCACTCAACGCATTGCTCGCCATTTTGTGGTGGCCATAACAAGCAGAGGTATAAAATTCTACCAATTTAAATTTTTCGTTTCATTTTATGCCTTTCTGCTTACTTTTTTAGTACCACAGTGTTGCATTTGACGTGCTATCGATTAGATCGAAATGTAAAGTTCCAATTATGGAGTGGCTGTGGTTAATGGTAAAATTTAACTTGGTTAAGTAAAGCTTTTTTCCGACCCAGTTGGTGAGGGAACGTACTCTCCGGAGTCAAGCATAGGTCAGCCTTTTAAGCACTCAAATCACTGCGGTATATATATTTTAGGTAGAAGCCTCTATTGCTTTAGCAGTCAACTGCAAAGTGAATATCTAACGTGGACAGTGTTGGAATGCAGAGCAGCAGTGGAAAGATGTCATCAGGAGTGAGACATTGGTAAACCCATGCTTCAGTTCGGTTAGGTAAGGTAAATAAGCTGATTACTCGGGAGGTCACGAACAATCCCACTTGGACTTTATATAGTACACTTATCCGTTGTGATGACTGGAGCTCCTAGGTATGGATCAAAAGGGCCGTCGCATATCGAGAGAAGGTCTAGAGCTTGCAATAAAGTTATTGAGGCGGCTAATATCTATTCCAGCAATTCGCCAGGTTTTTAAAAGGTATGACAACTGAGAGGCTTCAGCCTTAGTCCGGCAAAAGCTGGGCTGTGGGGCTGGGAGAGTTTAGATGTTTCCAACTTATCTTTCTCGTTGCAACTTTACGAGTTACGTAATCCAAAATATTTTGCTTTGTCTGGACAGAGTCCAGTTAGCACGCTTATCATTGCGGTGATGTGAGCCTTGTTAAGAGATAGTCATAGGTGAAGCGATAGATCAGAAATACACAAAGTTCCTACTGACTCTCCACAAAAGAGACCAATGGAATATGATTCAAATATCTGGTAGAGATGCGCGCCTACAGAATGGGATTGACAGATCGAGAAAACTACAAGAAATGTAAAGAGCAAGGCAGCAGATTAAGAAACATAACGGCTCAGGAAAATAACACACTTCTCTCCAAGCAGTTTCTGGTAGGATGTTTATGCAAAACTCATATCAGCAGTCGTCTGCTTAAAGCGGAGCCGCCTGGGTCTTTCCTTGACTACGTCGACGACATTGGACAGTACGCCGACCAGATTTCGGACGTAACTCACTGCAGACACACACTGGCCGTCATTCACTGTGGATCCATTAACACCTTCACTGATTAGCCTCATAGTGAAAGGCGGACTTGGAGTCAAACCACCATCCATTGAAGATAATGACTTCGAGTTGCCGCGGGAGTCTAGAGTGAACCTTGTGCAACTTCTTTCAGAATACTTATCCAGAATTGAACCCTATATAAGATATATATGTGAATCATGCAACGAGTTCCTACATGACTCTAACCGTTTCTTTACATGCCAAGCAAAACTCATTCATCCAACACCCGACACGGTTGAAACAGTACGTTTCCTGGGTCTGCCGTTAGACGACTCTTAAGACAACCAACCTGAACCTTAACACCCAAGCGGGGATTAGACCTAATCCGAAGTACTTTTCTTATTTGTATATTTAGGCTTTATGAAGACCTCTAGCAACAATGACCTTATGACCTTGCATAGCTTACTAAAAAAAAAGAGTTCTGGAACCAAGTGAGAAAAGTTCTTTATCTTTTGTATCACCGTCTTCAAATGACACGCATTGCCAGCGCTGTTTCGCACCAAAAAACACACGTCTGCTTTAAAGCCAATAAGTGCAGCTTCAGGCTCTAAGCCCGAAATGCCGCCAAAGCAAAAGAAAACTTTTCAGCAATCGCTAAGAAAGGCAAAAAAATGTTCAAACTTTTACAACCGAAAGGTGTTGCAACATTTGCGAGCGATGGCAACAAAAATTGGGTTTGCCACCAAAAACTTGCAGTAACCACAGCAGCGGCAGTAGCAGCAGCGACAAAGTAACTGCCAAACCACGCGCGCCAACAGCAGCCAATTGCGATTGCAGCAGCATGCGGCACATGCCGCAATCTCACAGCTGCTGCCGCTATTGCAGAAGTGTCATTGTGAAATACATGCCACCCATACATACATACATGCATGTGTGTTTGTAAGTTTTACACGAGTTTCAGTTTCAATTTATTTTTCATTAAATTTTCGATTGTTCTTTGTTGTTGCATTAACCACTTATGCGCGTAGCCGTGTTGCAGCCAGCTAGCGGTACCGATTGCGCTGTTAAAGAAAAGTTCGCAACCCATGAAACTTGTACGCGCGTATGTAGAGCAAAGCTTTGTGGTTTGCTCAGACTCCTTGGCGGTAAAAACCTCTGGCATAAGAAGGCATTGTGTGACTTAACGCAAAGAATTATCTTCAATTTTCTTACGGTTTGTTAGGAACACATATATACGGTGTGAGGATGTACGCAAGCAGTGTTCACTGAACTCGACAATACGTACAACGGAGCCTGTGGCTCAGAGAAAATTTTTTTGTGGTAAAAGCTAACTTTGTGACTCAAAGAAAATTTTTTTTGTTTTTGTGAAAAAAGCAAAAATTTTTTAATATTCAAGAAGTCTGGTTAGATTTGGAGCTAATTTTAGGATATAATGCAACTGCATAACACAGATGATAAGTTTAGTGCAGCCGTTTCACAAGTTCAGTGCTGTTCGTTGCTTTTATAACAGTCGAAACGCTGCGTCATTTTCAAAAATGTATATATTTAGCAACAAGTAATCTTCAATGTTGCAGGAAAGAAGACATTTATGATATAAAAGGAGATTATCTCTTATATATTTTACATTGTAGTTGAAATCCAGCCCAAAAACTATACGGACGATACTGAGAAAGTGGGTAAATATTTTTTTCAATGACATAAAATTTGAATGCTTTGATGAACGCTTTGTTGAAAGTAAAAACAAAGAAATAAAGAGTTTAAAAACCCAAAAAAAGGATTTCCACCCAACCATCACAAAAGCATACTACAAATGTCAGGTAGGCGCCTAAAACATACAATACGCATTCTCAGAACTCAAGCGCCGAACAATTAAGACAAGGTCTCTTCTAACAATTTAACTAATCACCTGAGTTTCGAAACACTTCTTCCATGCTTATAAAGTGGCTGTCAGCAGCAACGAAATTCAGTGGACATTCTGCGTCTGAAGAATACCAAAGAAAATTTGTGCTAGATATTAGTTGAGTTCGAAAACAGCAAAGTCTAACAAAAATAAAATGCATTTTGAAAATTTCGGCTTGACAGTTTGCAGCGCCAGTTGTCCAAAATGTTTGTACTATAAAAAGGAATGTGTGCTTCCAGAACCAGACGAGGACGAGGATGAAGATCTGCCTGAGCTAGTGGATTTAATATACACAGAGGAAGATGAAGAGGAGGAGGAAGAATGAAGCAGCGCTCAGCACTTTATATTTGTTGTATTGTACTATTTTAATTTATTTCTGAAAATAAAACTAAAAGTTGGGAAAAATAAATGTTTTGAAATAATTGATAGGCCTTGCAACTATGGTTCCAGACAGACTTGAGAAAAATTTTATACTAATTTTTCCTCACACAAAAGAGTTCAACAAAATTGAAAGTTGTCAACAACAATTTATAATTTTTAAGCATTGTAAAGAGTAAATGCTCTCTTGTAAGTCCCAAAGTAATAAAAACGTAATAAAAATCAAGAAGAATTTAAGTGAATACCCGTTTCTAAGTCTGCTCTAGAGTTGAACCGTCTCCGACTCCTCCTTTTTGGTTTCTTTCTTTCTTTCGGCCATAGCGCCAGCACCAGCAGATCTGCTGGCTCCTGGTCAATACGAGCAGCATGGAGAAAGACTTGAACATAGAAGTGGAATAGCTCAATACACAGAGATAGAAAGCACTGGATTTAATAACTGTGGTGAGGTGTTCACAAACTTTCTTGTATTGAATACAAATAGTTAACTTTCCCCTGCTTTTTATGTAGATTTTTCACAGCAGAACATCATCCTCGTCATCAGAGAAATGGTAATCGAAGTTGTGCAGTTTATATAACGTTAAGAATTATTATTGCCTCACAAAATTCATCAGCCACACATCTCTTTTCAATCACAACTTCAAAACTGAGTTAGTAATTCACTTAAGTTGTGTAAAATTCCCAACATACTTGCAGGTGTGCACTGGAATTTAAGAAATTTTTAGGGAGAAGAAATGCGTAAAGCAACAAGGGGTGCACACAATCATCAACAATAATAATACTAAAAGAAATTAAAAAGAATAAAATACAATAAAAACTTTTGCAGCAAACTAAGAATGAAGCAGTAGAAAATTTGCAAAAAAAAACTCAGCATAACTTCACAGACTGTCGTGCGTAAGCGCGGAACAAAGCCAGCAGCGGAAGTTGATGCTTGAAATGAGTGGCAAATTATGGAGCAAACAACTTTACTGCCGCGTTTCGTACAAACTCAGAGAAATATAGCAATTCATAACATATTTGGCAGAATATTTGAAAGTATGCTTAAAATCGCATGTATGACGCACTAACAAACAGCGAGTATGTGAAACTTCTTGTAGGTTGCACGAAAATCTGTTTAAAAATTTTGTCATTGTGGAAAAACTTGCTTCAGCTTCTTAGTGCAATTACTTGGCTTTGTCATATTAACAGCGTAATTTCATGTCAAACAAAAATGATGAGCGCACGAAAAGCTCATTGAGAAAAGTAGGAAATAAAAGGAAAGTACGGAAAAATGACAAAGTTGTGGGGAAAAGAAAAGCTTGAATGGTTGGTGCTACTTAGACGATAGACTTATGAACATAGTACATGAGTATATATATACTTATGAACTTACTACTATCTATACATTATGTCTTCTGAGGAAATATTTTGAAAATAAGAAATGATTTTTGCAAATCCTACGTAAGTTGACGAGGCAAAGAAAGTGAAAAATGCATGATAAATTGAATAGTAAGGGACTTTTGTATGTATAGTCCACAGTTATAATCACACTGAACCAATACACATTGCATTACTAATGAAATTTTCAAGCATGAGAGCATAAATAGGTTTTTGAAAAGGGGGAAATACGTCTTTGCTATTTATGCCTGACTTCGAGTAGCTCCTCTAGCTCTTCCCCTACACGCTACCAAAAAATGAGCAGTTTTTACGACAAGCTGCACCCTACAATCGGTATCAGTTGAGTTGTTTCTATAAAAAAAAGTACAACAACAGCAAATGAGTTGTTTGTCCAATCAAATTTGATTGCTCCAGCGCATTGTTGTCCAAAAGTTGTTTATTTGTTTAACTTTTTGTCAGCAGAAGTGTGTAAATCAGCTGGTGGCTGAGTGAATACAATGAAATTTGTTATATTTAAGCATACAAATGGCCATTACTCTACCGCGCAGCTGATAACGGCAGACAATTGCAAATGTTTCTTTGTAAAGTTAAATACTATCTTGTTAGCTAAATATTTTTATGGTTTTGCCAAAAGCGTGATATCGCTGGCGTATTATGGAAGTCGAAAGTTTCACATGCTCTTAACTGTTCACTGCTTGTTAAATATTATTTTGCTTCATTTATTGTGCTTGTTTGTTGTCGTTGTGCTTTGTTGCTTAAAACTTTGCTATCAGACAGTTTGTTTTCTAAGCATAAAAGCAAGCTTTGATGAAAGTATCGTTAACAAGTAGCTCTTAGTCGAACGTTATGGTGTGGGAGAGTGATGGGTAGCGGTTATGTCTTGCTATAAAGGGAAATATTAAGTGAAATTGCAGGAAGAATCAAGAGTTATTGAGCATTTTAAACATTTAATGTGAATGACAAGGGTTTGTAAATGCTGAATAATATGTTTAAAACGTATTTTGCTATCGCGATTTACTTAGACTAGAATTTTTGTTTTTGTTCGCTGTTTTATGGGGTGTTAAGAGCCATAGTTGAAGAGGAACGCCATTATGAATAATTTGACACAGCGTTAGTTTGAAGACGGGAAATTCCCTCTAATTTCCATTACTAAAGATACATGTTGTGCATTAATTTTTTCCATAGTTTTGTAGATTCATTGTTTAAAAACCTAAATGTAACACTAAAAAAGGCGTTACTTCCAGTTTAAACAATGCACAAAAGGAAAAAGGTTTAAGTCATTTATTTTCGAGAAGGCGGCTAAAAACATTGCAGTTTGTATTCTCAGAATTCAAGCGCTAAACCGAAAACTCATGATCTTCCTTACCTGCTTTACTAAATACCACTGCCCCTACAACCTCGATCGTGTTTATAAAAGTCCTGACACCAAAGAAGATCGTCAGTGTATACTAAACGTCAGCCGACACAAGAATATCAAAGTAAATTCAAGACTTATATTATCAAAAACTAAAAAATTAACAAAAACATAATGAAGTTTGGAAATTTCGAACTGACACTTGATAGCGCAAAGTGTCCAAGATGTCTATTCTATGGCATAGAATGCGGCAATCCCATACCAGACGAAGAGGATGCAGATACTGGTATAGAGTTGGATGATTCATCACAAGCTGAGGAAGAAGAAAAGTGAAAAAAGACGATGAAGTGGATATACTATTTACACGATGGCAATTCTAATGCTGCACCGAAGAATTAAATTGAAAGCGCTTGGGAAAAATATTTATTTATTTTAATTTTTTTTATATTTATTTATTTATTTTAATTTTTTTTATATTTATTTATTTTTTTTTATTTATATTAATTTATTTATTTTAATTTCTTAATAAACTAACTAACATAAGTGCGTTAGGAACCCAAAAAAATATTATTCTTCACAAATTTTTCATTCTGCAAGTGAAAAATGAACGACAGTTACAGAGGGCCTTGCTTTATCAAGCATCTTCTTCGTAACAGCTGTTGTTTTAAGTTACGCAGAGAATCTCCGCTCAGTTGTGGAAATTGGTTCTGATTCAGTTTGCCTTTCTTGTCTTTCGTAAGACAAGAAATTCTAGATTCCTCGACCAAAAGTGGTTTGAATCCGAAAATTAAGAAAATCCTTATATGTATTTTCACAAAAAACAATCTAAGTCAGGAGTTTTACAACGACCGCCAAACAATATAATTTAAATAGATTTTGGAACTGAACTTATCAAAATTGGCTGAAGTATTTATATTTGTAGAAGAAAAAGTATTTAATTCCCTTATAATATAAACAAATTACCCATAAATATGATCTAGAGCTCTAATGGTGAACTCCTAATGGCAAAGTATTCAAAATAAAGCCGAAAAAAGGTGTCGGCACGGCAATGAAATAGTCAATATATGGTCGGAAAGAAGTTAAAGCATTCGGCAATGAAATAATACATAAATACAGCAGATTTCTGCGCTGTGTTTCGATTTTATCCTTTTAATTAAATATTAAAAAAACTTCGCTTAATAAACATTAGATATAGAAAATTGCTATCGTTTAGCATATCATGCACACGAATAACGGTCAAAAGCTCAAGTGTTAAATTTTTCTAAATTGCACTCAGTAAGCATCAAGTGAATTGAATTTGCGAGTTGAAAGGCAAACACTTTAAGCGCGTGGCTGCCATTTTCGAATTAATTAATGCGTGAACTATTGCCAAGTTGCACTTCAGCTGGCTCTCCACTTCACTTACACTCTACCATATACATATGAAGGTTAACTACTCATGCTAAAACGCTACGAATGGCACTTTCGAAGGCCGTTAGTGCTGATATTAGCAACGAGTTTTTGTTGTTTATGTGTGCAGCTGCTGCTAGTGGCAGAAATATAGACAAAATATGGAATTTTTTTCCTGCCGACCAATGGACAACAATTGAGCGTCATTGAGGGTGTGTGTTGGACATTTTGGGCTTCTATGATATTCAAAAATTCAATCATATACCGAAAACAATATTACTGATGAAAAAGAGCGGACTTCTTTTATATATATATTTTCAAAATACGCTCTAATTACTCGTATAACTCTTTATGTAGTGTAGAGCTACACTTTGTATGTCAAAGTGATAGGTGCTTGGGTCTCTTGTTTTGCACTACTATTTTTGTGAGCATTTCTTAGCTTCATTTAACTTTTGCACTCTGCTGTACTTTGCATAGATTCTGCTTTTGGATGGACAAACATCTGTTTCCCCTTTAAAGAGAAGTTCTTTAATACAATAATACATTTTTGTTGCGTAATTGGAAAACTTCCGTTACATTAGATATTTACTCAATAATCTTTTATTTTCTATTGTACTGAGCCTTCTATTGTACTTCCACCTATACCTATGGATAAAATTCCATAATTTAGATCTGTTATGCACTCATCATAAAAAAGAGAGCAGTTGCAACAGTCATTTAATTCTCTCTGACTCTCTGTATTACACTCTCTTTAAATAGTGCAGATTAATTTCCGTTTCCAGTGAAGCTGTGTGTGTACCTATTTGCTTCATAGCATTCAGCGCAGCTGAGCAGTAAGATTAAAGTTGCTCAGAGGGGAAACGGAAATGAGTGTTGAACTCATTTGTGAGCATACATAATGCAACAGAAGAAGTATACCAGCAAATATACTTAAATTGATGTTCTACAATACATGTGTGAAAGTGTGGGTATGTGTATACCATGATTCCAAAAGAGAGTAAATATTAACTCTTGTCAATGTATGATTACCTGACAGAGGAAAAAATTTATAAAGAAGTGTAGTATGAAATCTTCAATTACTTTTTGGATGCCACTGTACTTCGTTTCACACTTACATAGGTAGCATATGATATGGAAAGCACGCTGTTTCCCCTTTAAAGCAAATACATCGTAGCCTCGTTTTACATTAAATAGGCTCTCTTTTGCTCATATCTAAAGCTAAAAGTTATACATTATTTCCAGTGAGTCTACAGTTACACATTTCTCAAATCAAGTACAACTAACTCTGCTCTAAATCCGCCCCTCAACTCAGCTAGAAAAACTACATATACTTTAATCTGTACAAATAATATGTAATACATTGTTTTGTGATTCCACAAACTTTGTATTTCCACTGCAAAATTTGGCAAGAATAGTCGTAGGTAATTTCATACAAAAGGTAACTTGACTCAAGCAATAAAACAATACTACCTGAAAAGGATGCAAACTATACTACAAACAAGTTTTACTATTATTTTGTTAATTCGAAGGATTAACCCAGGTAGACGATGTAGAAGATATAATATGTAATCCCAGAAACTGTCTCTAAACACTTTGGCACCTCAAATAAAAGTACCGCCACCAAAGTAGACATTCAGTATAGATTCTGCGTTCGGCGACGCAAGACCGTCAAAGTAAATTCACGATACATATTAAGAAATAATCAAAGGCACAATGGAGCCCGATAAAAACTTGCCAGTTGAGGAAGCGTTTTGGCCAAGTTCTAGACTTGACCGTATAGAACATAATCCTGTAGAAGCCTACAATTGCTACATAAATTTTAATTTTAATGAAGATTTATCGCACATTGGAGCAGAAATACGAAGGAGAAGACGTGTAGTAGAAGAAAGTGTTGAAAAAGATGAAGAAGACGAGGTAGATAGATAATCATAATTCACGAACGGGTAATGTGGTTTACACATACTTTATACTATTTGCGAAAATAAAGCAAAATATTGTGAAACAGAAATGTCTTTTTAATTTAATGGTGATATTTTAATTCTCCTGAACATCGCTATTTTTGAACATAGTTGCCAGATTTAAATTTGATTTATATACTTGGTGAAATATTTAATTAAACTAAATTTTTGGTGAAAAAAGTATTATATCATAATGTCAAAGAGTTGGAAAGCCTTACTGAAGGAGACGCTTTAATTTTTTCAAAAATAGTTTTTTATAATATATTTTTTTGTCAAACTTAATTTTAATGGATATATTTGGTGAAATAATGGATAGATATGAAAAATGACTTACCGTTAAACAATTTGAAGTTGAAGCCTTCTCCAGCAGTTCCATGATTTTTTTACGATATTGTAATTTTTTATTAAACGAGAACGAACGATATAACGATTATTATACGAAGCGAATCGAATACAATTTGGGCTTTCACTTTTCTCTGCCTCTTTTATTTTTGAAAACACACACATTTATTATTTCAACTTGCATTTTCTTGCCTTTACCACTTTATTTTTATTTTTTATAAAATAATTGATATCACTACTTTAACTTTTTTGCATTTAACACTTATATTTATAGACGATACATTTTTATATACTTTTGAGCTTTTTTTTAATAAAATAATTGATTTCACTACTTATTAACTTTTCCTTTGAACACTACACTTTTATAAAACTAACAACACTTGAGAACATTTGCCTGTGGTATACACAGCTTACACACGCGAACCGAGCCGATCCATACACGTACCGAGCCGGTCAATCTTAATCGCGAACCGAACCGATAATCGCGCACCGCACTGCATTTAAGTAGTCCTAAGCACTTTAAAAGTTTTTTTTACGTTTTACTGAAAGTTTAGAAGTTTGTTAGGATTTTTATTATACCGTATTAAGTTTTATGTTTATTTTTGACTTTTTTAACATTGCGTTTATAAAATCTTTTATAGAGCATTAGAAACTATAATTGATAGCTGCACAGTATCTCTCTTGCTCAGTTTTGAAAATATACATATATGTATGCATACGTTTATACAAGTATGCTGGCATATACATAGCTAACTTTGACTTCTCAATTACTTCGGGTTTTTATTTCTTTAACCCACTACACTGTTACCGTTTTGAACTGTTTCGAGTTATGCTCTGCGCTCTCACATATGCCCAGCGATTGCTGCGCGAAAAATTATACACACACATTTTAAGCCGAACGAAACCGACACGAACCGACTCTCAATCCTTTACAAAAATTTCCGTTTTTATTGTTCAGTTATTTATATAATTTTAAGTTTTTCTACAATTGTCACTTCTATTTTTTACAAAAAGCGGTTTACTCAATGAAATTTAATCACTTTTGCCAAAATTTCTAAAAAAGTTTATGTCTGCGCAATATTGTCTAGCAATTAACGCAGTTAGACACCAGCACTGCCGAGTTATTCTCATCGACTAGTTATTTTATTGGAAATGCTTACAAATATAAGCCAATTGCGGTTATTGCTCTCAATTTCTCACCATCAATTACCCCTTTTTTAATTGCAAACCTTTTATAAAATTCATTTCCGTTCCCCTTGTATATTAGAGTTCGCTTATGCAGTTCATTTCCGTTTCCCATGCACTCTCGCTTCCGATTTACGTTAATCATTTACTTAAACTCTCTTTTCTGCGATTACAAACATAACGCTAGCTCACAATTACAAACGCATACAACTTATCCAGTTGCGCAGCAGCTTCAGCTAGGAAGCATATAGCGAAGAGCGGCTAGCGCATATTGCAAACTAAAGAGCACTACTTACTCTTTACACAACAAAGAGCAAAGAGTGTAGTTTAATATACTTGTATTCTCCCAACTATTTTTAGTCACTTGCGCAAGTAATTGTGTGGATATTTACATATGTACATCATCTTCTAAATTGTCTCTTTAAGTGCGTGTGGTGCCTCTTCTCTTCTTATGTTGAGAGCGATAGTTATGTTAGGGTTTCTGTAAAATAAAAAAAAAAAACAGAAGAATATTGTGAGAAAATACTAAGTAATTAAGCAAATGATATCTTTATGTTTTCAGTGATCGGATTTGTACGGTTATAAGATTTAGATATGACATTTAATATCGCAAATTGTGTATATCCAAGTTAATGATTACTTAATGGACGGGTAGATAGGTAGGTAGACTATCGATTTATAAAAAACAGATATTTTGAACTGACAATTTTCGATTGGGTCCACTCGGGGTCCTCTTTTATGAGTTAACACCTCAATATGGTAGCTTGGTGGCGGGATAGAGGCGGCTTAGCTGTCAATCCAAATCAAACTGAATTGGATTTAAATATCAGATGGTATACCTTTCTACACGAAGGTCAATACTGAAAATAGGGTGAGGTAGAATAGAGTTTTAAAAGGTAGGGTAGGTTTGGTTAAATGGTCGTGCCCAACAGAACTCTCGTCGACCACGCAGTTTCCAGCGATTTCGCTATGACCAGGCACCCCAAATATTTCCTCATTACTTTAAAAGAAATTCTTTGTGTCTACGCTCAATTGCTGCCCGACGGTCAGCCAGCATATCTGCTAATTAATTTTTTTCTTTCAAACAACTGATTATCGCTAGTTGATGACAAACCATAAGGGTAAGTACATGCATGCGCAAAATTCTAGCAGAAGAAAGCAGCAATTTGAATGTGAATTTTAGGCAATTTGCTGCTCATTACCTGAGCGACCATTCGCCCATTGCGATTTGCGCAATAAAAAAGCTAGCCACTTTTACCAACAATGTATGCAAATTATAATACAAATATGTGCATATCATACACACGGCATACCGGTTGCTTATCTACGATCTGCGGCAAATCTGTCGCCCAACAACTGCGACGCTGAAATGTATGCTTTGTCCTTTGAGCGACACACAGGCACTTTATCTTAATGCTGACCTGCAATGCGTTCGTAGAGGGGTCGATACGAGAGTAGGGGAAGGCTGAGTGGTGTAAAGTGGAGTGTATGGGTGACTGCTGCTGCTCGCTGATGTATGGTATGAGCGCGCATGCCATTTGATTAGCTTAAAACATTTGCATGCCAACTTTGCTGCCATCGGTGTAGGGGTACAAGCAACACGCTCGCAGCCAGACACAGCCACAAAGGGATTTCCGTAACGCCAACAATGCACACACACACCCCATATCTCAACGCCGATTTTGCGCCACATTTTTCGCTCTGCCATTTGTAATTGTACGCCAGTAAATATTGTATGCTTTATGTAGATTTGTCTCTCTGTTGCTCCTCGGTGAGTCTGTCTGTCTATGCGGCACTTTTTCGCCATTTCATCAGAAAGCATCAGGGCACACTCGAGTTGATATCTGTAGCCTTGCATCGCTGTATTAATATTTGACATACACCCACATGAGAGCACACATATATATTTATACATGTGTGTGTGGCTTATCAGCTGCAGTTGGCGGAGGTGTGCGTGTGGGGGTGTGCATCTCGGCGGATGTAGCGTCATAAATGTCAGCTGCGGGCGCCCTTATGTGTCGCAATATTTTGATTACCTTTTTGTGCTTATGACACAAACACACCAACACACACATATGTACATATATGTAGTGTGCCTCTGATACACTGGTGTACTATCAGTCATCCACTCAGTCGGCCGCCGCCGCTCTGTCTTTTGTGCCCACTCATTAATTCACTGTACCTGTCCTCGGTAAGTTGTATTTTAAATATGCATGTGTGTGCCTATTTATTTGTATATGTGTATGCGTGTGCGTTTCTTTGTTGTCCTTGATTTGTTTGGTCGCTTTGCTATGGTAGTACGTCTGTCGCCGGCAAATTTGCATTTATTTTGCGTATTAATAACATTGTTTGCATATTAATTAAATTTCAACCCTCTTCCTGCTCACCTCTTTCTCAAAGGGATTATTCTTCATACAAGTTGAAAGTTGAAAGGCAGAAAAAGTATTTTGTTTTGAAGACTGAAATTTAAGCACGAAATTTATATTTAAATTTAGAGTGATATGTCAGACAGTACGCAGTCAAGTGTTATATTTTTAGAGCGATACGTCAAAGCATTTTTCTCAAGGGTACCAAGGCAATCACTCATACTTTTGGCTTTCGGCTTTCGCATAAATTACGCCATAAATAAGCAATTCCTTTGTTTCTTGTGCGATTCAAAGCTGCCTTTTTACAGCTGTTGCTACGAAATAACAGGTGGATGAAATAAAGAAATAGCTTTAATTCGTTTGGTGGGAGCTTTTTCTCTTTTATTTTTTTGTGAGAAAATTTGCTATAGTAATCTTGCCTTTTATCAGAATTTTATCACCATCTGAAAGTACAATTTTTCGAAATAAAAGCCTACCAATTTAAAAAAGTTACATATATTCTCTGGCTTCACGAAAATGTAATTAAGCCAACGTTGTTCTATGGTGAATTTGCCTGGTAGGGAGCTTCTTCTTGCACTAAGTACGACGCTAACGGTGGCACTTAATGTGAATCAATATATAGCAGCCGTCGAGATAGCCAGCAAACGCCTCTGGCAAGGTCACTATTAGACACTGGGAAGTCGGACATATTAAAGGACTTGGATCACTGCTCCGCGGAGCTCACTACTTGTCATCACAGGCGGCTTATACATTGCTGCCAAGGTTACTAGGAAGCCGTACTTTTTTATGACTCTAGGCTTTATAACTATTTCAGATTTAAGAGCTAAGTATAAATATTGCCTGTCTCTTAAGTATTTCATTTTTACTTCGCTTTGATTGGCAATTCCTCTAACATATTTCCCTAACGTTGCATTCATTTTTGTTTTTGTTTTTGCTAGCCCACCAACCAAGTTGGTCGTTCAACTTTTCTACACTATTGCCATCCATTAAGAGATTAAGAAATTTTACTACTTTGCTGCTTTTTAGTATGTGGCATAATAACCACATGCACCTAAGTAAACAGTGCCAGGCGCACATATGCTTGGGTATGTGTGTAAGTGTGTTCCGAACTGACGAAAGCTTGAGAAATCACAGTTGTAGACCAAGAAAATCGAATAAAAAACTCAACAGCATACATTTTCGCTCATGCATGTGAATAACTTTTAGAGGATTAATGCTTTTTAGGAAGGACATACAACGCGCACGACCAGCAACGGCAACGAACTATGTGGCAAACTTTCAGAATGCTCATGCACCGAAGCAGAGGAGACAAAAGCAGTCATTCGCATAGAGGCTTACATACAGACAATTCAATTGAACATCCATCATGTCAGCTGCTGACAGAGTCGACAGGAAAGTGCTTAGAAATCAATAAAGTAGAGATTAAAAAATTAGCTATAAAGGCAGAAGAGAGACAGAGAGAGGAAATAAAATAAACCAGAAGTTAGATAATAAAAATATATACGATGCAAATGAAAATGGCCATAAATAAATGTTAAATTCATTAGTCAATTAAAAGTTAGTTTATTATAAAATAATAAAAAACCATTTATAACTCTAAGAAGAGCATCGCAAGACAAACAAAATCAACGATAATTATTATAAGCTTTAAAATTCAGAGCAAAATAAATATGAAATGTGTATGAGATCATATTCCACGTGGCGGTGAAAGCGGCTATTGTGCTATGCAGTTTTTCTCTTACGGATGTTCTAAGATAGAGTTAGCTACTCAATCAACTGAGAATACTGACCATTCTAAGTTATGGAAAAGGTCTAAACTTGATGTGAAGAGTGGCTTTCTAGATGGCATTATGTTTATCTTTTTATTAAAGCTTTGGGAATTCGATTTTTCAACGATTAAACAATACCGAGATTAGGTTGTATCATGACGAACTGGTTTTGGATTGAGAACTCTGTGGTATATGTATGTGATTTATTTTCAACTGGGAATCTAGGAACTTGATAACTTGGATCACTGTGTCAAAGAGCCCATTCGTGGCAGGTTTTCTCTGCTCATATAGCGACGAGTGAGATGTCGATGAGAAAAGATCGCTGGAGAAAGGCGCAATGAGTTTTTCACTAATGGTCGAAGTTATGAGTAAATGTTGAGGCCGAGCTTTCTGTAAGCTGCTCTCCGTCAGTCTTAAGATTAGGTTACAGGATCACTGTATTGTTTTTCAGCCAGAAGTGTCTAATATTAAGATGGTGATAGACGTACTGCTACAAAGTGAAGCCTCTTTCAGAGAGATGAGCATTCAGTTCGACATCAGAGTGGTAATATTAGCGCTCAACTCACTAACTGTACACTTAAAGCTAGTTAAGGAGTATCTGTCTTTACTAGAAATATTTAAAATCAAGTAACTTTTCCGTCAGACTGCTTTGGGTGCCTGGTTACAGCGGAATGACAACTGCAAAATAGATGAACTGTTTATAGAGAGCATCGTTGTCGCCCTCATTTCGGACTGGGGCCGAGTTGACATCTTTTTGGCATCCTGCCTTCTAGTACTAGACCAATGGTCCTCGCGTGCGTGATCGCGCTGATCGACGACCAGCTCTACTGGATCTCGAGATATACCGAACTACTTGCCCAGAGCAAAGTTCATCTTTTTACTAAACATTGCCTTATATGCGTTCATTCGATAGAGATATTTTCCGCCGCTACAATAACAACAACCTCGAAGACACAACTCTGGTATATGGGCTTATTATTCGCGATAGGAAAAATTTCTCCTCGAGTTTTTGCAAGGGTGGTCCTATTCGTCTTAACTATATATATTTACTTGTGAAGAAACTGAACTGTAACCTTTCCATAAATTTAAAGAATAAAGCTTAAGTATCGAACCTAAAGTAAAAACTAAGTAAGCTGGCTGTAGTGCCATTAGAAAATTTTTAAACATTTGTTAGCTTTACAAATTTCCCACGTTACGCAGACAAATTGAATCAAAGGAGGAAGATATCAGGAAAAATCCTTCATTAAATGGAAAAATTTATACTTGGTTATCTTGCTTCTACAAACTTGCCTTCTATAGACTTTCTACAGCATCAAGTAACTATTTGCTAGCCACTAATGGGAATGTGTGAAATTTAACGCAATGCTGTAAATTTTTCTGATAGTATTAATACAAAAGAAAAAAAAAAAACAAGGAATGAAATAAAAACGAAAGAGGAATGCAAGTGTAGAATGGAATTTGTGGCATCAGCTGCCAGCCAACACTCGATAATTCAGTCTGGTGCGTAGATAATACGCTAGCAACGCAGCAGCGGTCCATTACATACGCGTGTTCATTTACTAAGACCACTGCGCTCCAAATCCCTTCGCCCGCTGTAACTGGATGCCCCGCAAATGCACGTCTACTCGCAGATACTTTTAATTTGCCGACTGCCTGTCTCTGTGTCTGTCTGTTCTACGGTGCTTAATGTCCACTTAACTGTCGGGAGTTGGGCGTGTGCTTCGCAGACTAACACAAGCATGTGTGTGTACTTGTAGAAGAAGGGCTTGGTGTCTATGCTTCACTCACTTGTGATGCGTTTAAAACTCACTAAGCACCAAACGCAAGCGCTCTTCGTATTATTGTTGCTGCTCTTACAATTGTTGTTATTGCTGTCCATATCTCTTAGTCTGTGTGTTTGATTTACGTTAAGCGGTTTTAAGGATTTCCGCTTTTTACATTTTGCTGTAACTATTTTCTCTTTTAATTTCTAGTTCACCGCTTTTGTGCGGCTTTGCTTTCTTTCTCGTTTAATTGACATTATCAGCATTGTGGGATTTACTTGCATTTCTAATAATAAGAAGAATGTGATTTAAGCTGGAGCAATTGTCGAGTTTGTGGGAAATTATATGAAAAGCTTAAAATAGCCGAAGCTTTCAGTGACCTTGGGATGTTCTAAAGTAATTAGCATTGTTGAGGCAAGTTGGTGTTTGAGGTTTTCAGAGTTTGGTATAGCATGGTTATATATACAAGACTATACTGAACTGGATTTCTGAGTCACTTGGATTTTTAAACTCTAAAGCTTGGAAAAACTGGAACTTTAGGAAAGTTTTCAAGTTTCTTTAGTAGTTAAAAAGTTGTTGAAACTGGAAATTACTGGAGATTACTGGAGTCAAAAAAGTAGCTGTCGGTTTGACGGACCTCCCAAGTTTTGACATTTGAACCTTAATCTATCCAACAGTTTATCATCTGAGGGTTGTTTAAAGTCTAGTCAAAAGGTTCATGAGCTCAATAGCTGCGGAAACTGTAAAATTCCCCTGTCTTCATACACTCTGGCGTTGGATGGCCATCGAACTAGTGGTGCCATTGATAACTGCAAATACGATCGAGATTTGACCCTCACTCTAGCGAGAGTACTCATTCCAAAGCAACTACAAAGACAAAGAACGAACCAACTACAGTTCCAAAAAAGTTGATTCTAGGTGATCCGACCCGTTTCAGTGTTTGTGTGTCGACTCGACAACGTTCTAAAAAAATATTCACGGATTTTATGTTTCTCCGCAAACAGACTGGATTCCAAGAGCTTCGGAATACTTTTAAAACATGTGTTGATGCTGTGTAGCTAAATTGTCTACTTCCAATATACGGTCTCCAATAACGATACTAAAAGTACAGCTATTTTAAATCTGAGTTCTGATTTAGACCAGCTTGTCTGAGAAAGATGTATGCTCACGTTAATAGAATATTGTAATCGCCAATATGAGGACTCTTCTCCCATATACTCCATGATCTTAGAAACTTCGGTAAGGTTCGTCCAATTCCCGTTAACGTTGGATCTTGTTGTACTCAGCTTTATTCCTCATTTGTTATGCGTGAATTCTCAATTCCTTATATAACCTATCTATTGGTTACCACCAGAAGAATCAAAGCATAAGACTTCTGAGTGACCGAAAGTTATATTAAATTCGTTGTGAGAGTAAGTAGAGTTTGGAATTCTACCATACATTGTTCTAATATAGAATTAAAAGGCATGGATGGTTTGAAATGCTGAGTCTATAAAATTTCTCTTTCAGGGTTGGACTCTTTGAAACTTTGTAAGATGGTATTTGATAGGTATTCAAATAACGAATACTGATAACTTAGGTATTTTGAAGTAATACCTTTCACAGAACCCACGAAGGCTTATGAGTAAATTCTTTGCCTAAGTGGCCACCAATCTCGAATATACACATTTATATAAGAAACGGATTTTATTTATACTTGAGAATACTGTGGAAATTGCGAAAACTAAACGAACAGAAACAAATTAGAGAAACAGAAAAAAGTTAGATGCCTTTACTGAACACATAACTTCAACACAAACCCACAGACGAACGCTAATGTAAAGAAGTTCCTAGTCTACGCACAAATTGCGCGGCAGAAATGAGAGGAAATTGAAAAATGTGCTTAATTTTATGATTGGATTTTGTAGTTTCCAAGTGAAAAAATAAAATAAAATAGATAAAAATGCGAAAAGGCGGCAAAGGCGGCAAAGAACCTTCAAATCGCACGTATTTATATATACAAACCAACACATGTGCACATTCGGAACCCACTTCAACATTTTATGTCTGCTGGCTGACTGACTGACACACTAAATAACAAATGGGCGGGGTGTGACATGGGATTTAGATGATCAGCACATATCGATGGCGATTGAAAAGCGCAGACGAAAAAGTGCGCAAATAAAGTAATAGTGCAGAACGCAAGAAAGTTGGGGCAAAATGCCATTAAAACACACACAAGTAAAGTTAGAAGGGGTTGCCAGATGATTTGATGTCGGCTGTGTATTAGCTGTGTGAGTTTGCGAGCGACATGTGTGGCTGTGAATGGCAGACGGTTTAACGGTTTGCGGGTATGCTGACAAGCGAGCGTGTGGATTTTAATTTTTTGGAGAAAAATATATTTGCGACACCCACTCGTTAACGTTTCGGGCTCTGCTAAATGGCTAGATATGCGTCGATAGCATGCAGTTGGGTCTACGCTCTCACGCGCTTTCTTTCAGCTTCCAATTCACTGCCACCCGCAAACATATTTATAGATTGATGGGTGGATGAAAAGTTGAGTGGCAAATCCAGCACTCAACTAAATAACCAACCGTACAATGTTTGCGTGTGTGAGCATATGCCATCAACACATACATACACACATTTAATGCTGGTCTGTGCTGGAAATTTGGCAAATTTGTTGCCATATCGAATTGTTGCATTAGTTGAATTGGCGCTTCGCATCGCTTATCGCAAATTAGTGTGGAAAAGTTTGTTTTCAAATTAAATTTAAAATTTTTTTCACCAGTAATGAAACGAAATTTGTGGTACGAGTTCGAAATTTAATATACATATGAAAAGTTGTGTGTTTGTTGCGGTGAGTATGTGAGTGTTTGAGTGTGAAAAAGTGTTGTTTGCACAGACAGCAGTGGTGCCTGAGTACTTTGTAGCGATCAAGCATTGTTGGTTCAGACATTCTCAACTATAAATTAATTAGTGCGCTAACTCAGCTGGCGTAGTTTTTGTTGGTGCTTTTAGTAATTGTGTGATTAAAAAGCACTTAGTGAAGCTATTCATGCGGGACGGCTTTGGGCAGAAATGGAGGTTATTGAACTATGAGTTTTGGTATAGAACAGCATAAAAATCAAAATTGAATAAACGAAAAATCAATTTTTTATATGAATTGGTCAATTGTAAGTCCCTGAGCTGACACATAGATGGCGCTACTGGTATTAAATCCATATGATTTTTAGTTAGTCGAAACCTTCAAAAGGTGTAAGTATAAATTTGACAGTCTTTGCTTCTGTAAAAAATGGATAAAAATGAGTTTCGTGTGTTGATAAAATATTGCTCTTTGAAAAGCAACAAATGCACTTTAAGCGGATACTTGGCTTGATGACGAGTTTTCGGACACTGCCCCAGAAAAATCAACATCGAGGATTGATATGCTTAGTTTAGACGTGGTGAAATGACTACCGAAGACGCCCAAAAGTAATTGTTATCGATGAAAACATCAAAAAAGTCCACACAATGGTTTTGGATGAACGTAAAGTGCAGTTGTTCGATAAAGCAGTCTAGAGTATCAACTGAACGTGTCAATGTGTTATTCGAAATTGAATAGAACTCACAAGTGTCATAGTTCTCTTATCAAAAGGAACGAGTTGATGCGTGGTTTCAAAATCGTGACTCCATCAGCTCACTCCGAAATTCAATCAACTCTCATCCGTGTGGACTGCATACGATAAAACGAAACAGTCGGCTGGCAAGGTTATGGCGACGGTATTTTTGGGATGCCCATGAAATAATTTCGATAAACTACCTTGAAAAAGGAAGAACCATCAATAGATTATTACACAGCGTTATTGGATCGTTTGAAGGACGAAATCGCCGAAAGGCGGCCACATAAGAAGAAGAAGCCAATGCACCGAGTCACAAATCAGTGAAAACGATGGCAAAAATCCGTGAACTGGGCTTAAAATTGTTTCCGCATTCACCGTATTCTCCAGATCTGGCTCCCAGCGACTGCTTTCTGTCCTCAGATCTCAAAAGAATGCTCGCTGGGAAGAAATTTTCGTGGAATGAAGAGGTGATCGCCGAACCTGGGGCATATATTGAAGGAAAGGACAATACAAAATTCCTTAAGTAAACTTAAGCAGCCTTGTCGATGTCGCAATACTTTCTATGATAAATTTAGTGTCTTCAAATCGTCTTTGAGGTTTCAAAGCCGACGGTTGACTTCATAATGATGTATCAGTCTATATTTGAATGAGCTAGACCTTGCACATATTTTTTGCTGGAAAGCAAAAGCAAGAACTTCGTTGATACTCCTACGTATAG